>JASSUY010030861.1:0-37964 GCA_032466535.1 Forpus xanthops | reverse complement strand
AAAGTGGGGGGGGGAGAAGAAGGTTGGGAGGAGTGAGTGGGCAGGCAGATTGATTTACGCTTGAAACCGCGACACAGTTCCAATGTGACAGTGAAGCAAAGAGTCTAGTGGCACTTGTTCTCACTGGGGAGAAGCACCTTCACCAGTGGGCTGTTTCTTGCTTTAATTTCCAGAGTGTTAACTGCACAGGTTAAAAAACAGAATGAGAGAGTCTAAAATCTGCTATTTTTTTAGTATTTGGTTATTTTTAGATTTTTCTCCTTTGTGTATTGGTTGCGTTTTTCCATCATGGTAGAGGCATTTTCTGCAAATGAATCAGTTCCACCTGTAACTGCACAATGGAGCTGGGACTTAAACACAAAATAAAACTATAAAGCTAGAAGCATTATCATTTCTTCAGCTGATGACAAACTACTTTCCCAATTATGAGAACTGATCTTTTCTTTTACATTATTTCCAGTTTTTAAATGCAAGTAATTATATTTTCTACTTAAAATCTAAAAGATTCAAGAAAGAATGGGAAGAACCACAGGTTCTTCCAATCAAGGACACTGAGGTACAACGATTCAGTTATTCTCAGCAGGAATCTATGGCAGCAGTTGCAAGAAATGTCTTTGCAAAGTTTACAGTGCTTCATGGTGACTTTCACTAAAGGAAAAGCAGGCAGGATATAAGTTACACTTTGATATTTTCAGCTCATAAAAAAAGTGAGGATTACATTTATATACTATCAGTGTGAAAGCTTTAATGCATCTGAAAATTTTGGAAGCAAAACTAAAGTATTACTTCTTCTTTATAAAGAGACCTATTTTATTTGGTGGTGGATCTGCAAGCCACCTTGTGTGTGTGTGATTTACACCTGGTTAAAAAAATGAAACATTAGGATGTGCACATATATAGAGAGATGCATACAGACTCCACTAGATGTACACTGTGCTTGTGTATTTATAAACATATGTATAAGCATATTCATTTGGTGAAAACAAAGGGTTTCACATTAGGATCAGGAAGTGGCTTGAGCTGGTATTGCAGTGACTCTAGCACAAGCTTTTAAAATCATGACATTTATAATGCTTTCAACATACACACTTTACTTATCTTCAACAGCTGTATTTACTTTTATTTATGTTACAGACCGTACTGAATAGAACACAAAATAAGACTGCCTTATAAACATGACTGTGACTATTCTAGCATAAAACTACATATAACATCAATACAAGGCAAAACTACTCAATTGCATTGCAGAAGAAGGAAAGGAAAACAAAAGGCAGAAGCAGGAAGCTAAGAGTATGTAAAATAAAGCCCTAAATCACTGCCAAAAGTCCCAGGTCTACACTTCAGAAGCATGTACAAATTACAAGAAAACATGGGAACAGGTTCTGCACATATCAGTCACATTTTCTGGGTAACCCATATACCCATGTTGTTGAAAGCTTTGTTTAATGTCAGAAGTCCCTCTCTTTTAGAACTAGGGAATGTAGGAAACATCCACAATGCTCATATTACAGATATTACAGTCTATCTCAGAAATGACACATGAACTTAAGGTGATCTCTCAGTCAAGAAACAGGTCTTTTCTTGTTGCAGTAGAAGGCAGAGCAAGAAAGGATTAAAACAGAAAACAAAGCATGCTTTCATTTTATAAAATAATCTTCATCTTTTAGTTTCCTGGATCAAATTCAAATGAAGCAAATACAGAATTAAGAGCTAAAACATTCCCTTTTTAGCATATATAATACCTAGAATATAATCTTGACCATGAACTTTACACCTGCATTGGAAGAAATATATGGAGTTGGTTATAACAATTACTTGCTCAAGTGTTTGTATACTCAACACAGTACCAAGATGGGAATAAGTAATTCTTAAAACATGCAAGATATTTGTAGAGATGCTTTTGTTACGCACACATCATTCACCACGTAAAATGAATTTACTGATGTAAAAAAAAAGCAAACCTACCAATAAACTTAGTGTATAAGTACAATAAATATATACCATGAAGCAAGCAAAAAAATCTAAATGATTATGTTCAGATGATGTATTTTAATTGTATGGAATTTGCCAACTTCGCCCTTAATATCTTCTCCCTTATACTTCGTATGTATTAAACATTACAAATTACAATTAACTAAAACCACACTGGTAGGGAAGAGGAAAATAGTTTTGCAAAAAAACTAAGCTCTGTAAAATGTATTTTTCCTTTCCTTAATGCTCCTTCATTAGTTCTGTTATTAAAAGAGAAGTCTCAATAGCTGCAACAGTTTTATTAACTCTGTAGCTTATCACATTACTGTTATACTAGGAGAAAAATAAACGGTATTTTGCAGAACTTCAACACTAACACTAAGGGACTTTTCCATTTTGCTTTCCTCTCATCCTCTCCTCTAGGTAGTAACTTTGCGCTCTCCTAATTATAAACTTTATATGAGCAAGCAATGGTAGTAACGATATAGACATTCTGCAATCCAACAGACTGGTCAGGGCATTGAGATATCTGATAATAGGAAAAGATAAGAGTCTACGAAACCATCCCTCGAAGGAGCTCGATTGGAATCTGGATTATCCTATAACCACCACAAAAAAGCTCTCTCTGACATGGCTTATATTTAAAATTAAAATTGTACTATAAACTGCTACCTTGGGCTTGGACCTCTAGTTGACTAATTCTCCAGGATTTTTCCAGTCAGTTAAAGCATGGAAAGTGTTTCTTTGTGCCTTAATTACTGCAGTCAAGTCAATCACTGGACTGATTTTGAATTCTTAGTTCCTTGCAGTCATTCCTAGAGTGCTCATCAAGAGAGTAAGTTCCTCTCTATGTAAATAACTGCAGCGCCTCTTGGCTAGCATTAGAAAACCAGCAATAACAAACTCCCAGAATCACACACACCCTCACAAACCCAACAGTCAAACATGACTGATGCAGGTAATTACTTTTTGCCCTTTTTTTAAAGCAAAAGGTTGAAACATTAATCTGCATGCAGAAAGCAAAGCACCTAAATGTTGTAAGAGAAGGGGCTAAACAGAATATTGGGGGCATCAGGAATAAGTACTACCAGAACTATTTTGCATTCTTCAAAGGCAGTGGTTGCAGGACCCCTATACCTGAACAACATGTATTTTACAGGATGTCTTAGTTAATAAGCACTATGTTAATCAAACTATAACAGATTAATTTGATCATGTTAATGTTAGACTGGAAGAGGGGCAGCATACAGCATAGGGTGATCAACTAGCAACAACCCTTGTGCTGGAGCACCAGCTGGAGGGCATGACTGCAGTAAGAGTTCTGAAATGCTAATGTATTTAAAGAACTCACAATATTAACTTGCACAGTCACTACATCTTTGTTCTTTTTTCCTTTTTTACCCTATTTCTCTTTCCTGACTGATGTCCCCAAGGTGAAAGAATTAACCCTCCCATAGCTGACAATAATGAAAGGTGTTTAAAGCTCAGGAAAAGAAGGTACCAGCTTAAGTTGCCTTTAAAATGACCACAAGAAGAAGGCAGAACACTTGAATAAAATATTAAACATTTCATCTTTTGGAAACAATTTTGACTATGCAAAAGATGCAGAAATGCATGCTGTAAGGGAATTTGTATTGCCCATGCCTTTGGGAATCAATGGAAGCATTTCCACCAAACATTTATCTATTCATTCATGGAAAATTTTGATCACTAGGAAATTCTACTGAAACACATCTTGTTTTCATGAGCAACTCAAGGGAAAAATGCTCACGCAGTTCCAGGTACTTCAGCAAACATATAACATAGAAAAGATAATTTCCTGTAAGTACAGAATGACTACATGAAAAATGCATAAGCTGGTCATTTAAGAACATTTTAAATGGATAAACTGCCGCAATAAATGATAATTCCAAGGAACAAACAGCGCATCTGTGATGGCACTGACACTTCTTTGGATAAAGGTGGAAATCTGACTTGTGTTTTACAAGCGTCACTTTCTTTCTGACAGATATAACCATTTCCTATATTGTGTCATTGATCAAAACTGGGACAAGCTAGAATATACTTAAATCACTGCAGCTTGGGTAGCCTCTAGTTTTTTCTTGGAGCCATCTCTGCATAGGGAAAACTGAAGCCAAGTTACAATGTCATTTGAGGTAACTGTGTATTATCAATTGCTTTCAAGAGCAAGCCATGACAAGAATTAACTTTATTATCTTTGTTTATTGACTGCATGCACCTTCATCAGCTTGGATTACCAACAATGAAAGGGAAATCTATTTGGAAAATGGAATTGATGGAACATAAGACAGAAGCAGAATTGATACAGTGTAAACCAGCAGGGAAGCCCATCAATCTCCAACCCTTCTTTAACAGCCACAGCTGAACACTGCTCTCTCTAGTGTCTGGCCTGTACCTATGACAGTATTAGAGAATACCGACTGAGAAATAAGCTAGTCAAGGAAATTAAGAGCTTCAAAACTGTTGTTGGTGCATAGAACAAAGTCCTTTTGCGCAACAGCACTTTGAGAGAAAATAGCTCTCCTAACCTCAATTCTGTTAAGTTTCAGTCCATCTTGGTGAGATTTGATTTCAAATTGATCTTTCAAAATGGGTGGCCTATATAGAAAAAAAAAAGCAATGAGGTAAAAATCAGTTATGGGAGAAATGCTGCCAAAGTAACACCTCAGAAAGGACCTTCTGCAATAGACAGCACTTTCCAGAAGATTTTTATTGCAAATAGATGAAGCAAGCAAATAAAAGAGTTTTCTAACTGGGTTAAGGAAACTGTACAGTTAATATGTTTTCTTTTAATCTTTTAGTTTTTCAGACACTTATTTCAACCTCGACACCCTACACATGCCTGGCAAAATCAGAACTAGACCCTCATAACCAACACATGGGGTCAATTCACGCTCATTCAGATTTAATATTTTTGTACCAAAATGAGAAAATATCAAGAAGACCAAGTGATATAACATCCCTGGTCTCAGCTTTCCTCCCCAAACAGAATTGCTAATGCTTGACAATCAAGCGACAGCTAAACTAGCTATTTTAGCACCAATTTCAAAGAAAACGTTTAGCTTTCAAGCAAACCCAGTTGCTGTGAGGTCAAATTCTATAAAGACTGGTTTGGTTTAGGTCCGACCCCAGACTTCCATGTGAAAGCCAAGTGATAACCTCAGCATATACACAGTATATATTATTATGATGGAAGAAAAGAAGCTCACCCTTAGGCCAAAGAAATGGTAGGTTTAGTTTGTTTTTTAAAGCCCTCAAAAGCAGACAGCACATGTAAATGGCCGAAACACATGAATGATAAAGGCATCGTGTGTTGGCCTTACAAGAATTCAAAAACTATATTGCTGACCTGTGAGCAGGATGTTTATCAATATATTGATAAGTAAGAAAAGGTGTTGAAGAGTAAGAAGAGGTTTTAGAAGTGAGTAAGGAAAAAACCCCAATGACTCTGTGCAGCTGCTGAAGAGACTTTTAGGACAGGAGAACTGCAACAGACTTAAGAGAACATCTCTCAAGATCGCATGGCTCCCCCTCAACAAAGCAGATACATCTCTCCTGAGTTATTTGCACAAGTCAGGAGTGCCAAAATCATCATCATAATGTAGTAAGCTCTAAGGCAAGATAGATTTGCATGTAGATACCTGCTCTCTTCAAAAGTACTCAATTCAAAAGTGGCAGTTGTTTAGATTTGTCGTTTAGGCAAGGTTGGATGGGGCTTGGAGCAACCTGGTCTACTGGAAGGTGTCCCCGCCTGTGGCAGGGGTTTGGGTCTGGATGAGCTTTAAGGACCCTTCCAACCCAAAACCAGTCTGTGCTTCTGTAACACACAGTACCTTCAATTTAAGAAGTTTTCCAGACCAGTCTAAGTGCACAATTTTTCATTGAAAACAAATGCGGATGTTTGGATTCTTTTTAACTTGCTAAATTAGTTGTTAATAGCCAGAAGCACTGTTCTACAGCATGGTTTAAAGTACAGACAGATAAAGGATTTAAGTCCTGACACACAGATTAGAAGGGAAGAACATGTCTAATCTGACTGCTGTCACTCACACCTAGGTTGCTGGGCACTGTTAATCATAACTCTAAAGTTGTATGAAAATGCAGAGAAAAACAATTTATGTTCTATGCGTTATACAGAAAAATGCCTTAAAAAGGAACACTGTGAGAAGTTTTAACGTTAAATGACTCGTGTGATGACATTTACTAACAGCGCAATCCAGCTGTGGCCACAGTCAATACAGTATGGGAACACAATAAAAAGAACACTTCTGCAACCAGAATCAAGGATGTTGACCATCTGTATCACAATTCCATTAAGGAAATAAATACTTGTCCTATTCAGAGCTGAAGAGAGCCTAAGAAAATTAAGTATTTTCAGAACAAAAACAGGTTTGTATACCCGATTTTCAAGTAATCTGTTTAAAATAAATTTTACTATGGCTTACTCCAGGCCTTAAAGATATAAAAACCAAAAAAGAATTACTGCAATAAGCCAAGATTCCCTAAACCTTTAAGTGATCTATTTAATATTTTAATTTGACTTTGCTTTCTTTCTTAATAGGACCACTTGGGATATGCATTGAAAGCTCTTTCACAAGAGCTGCAAAGGAAAAGCCTTAGTTTGAGACAACACATGCCTGCCTCAGGGGTTACAAGACAAATCAATCTATTTTTCTCCTTTCCTCCAAGGATAATTGGCCTTTAAAATTACAGAGGAAAACAGGCCTTCATGTCAGTACAGTGCAAGCACATATACAGCCATTTTCCATTTCTTTTTCACTTTGGATTCTCAGCTGAGAACTAAACTTACAAAGGTGAGAAAACAAAAAGAAGATGAAAAGGAATGACTGCATCAGTTCAAACCCTCTCCAGTGACAAGCAGGCCTGTGACCAGCATCTGAGCCTGGCATTCACTGAAACCTGCTATGAATAGCTGTCATTTTCCTACTCAGTACTGTTTTATTCTTTTTCATGATAAACTTTTTTGTGTGTCAGCCTGTACCGCTGCCATTCACGGAGATTTGTCACAGAATTCAGTTAAACTGAGAAGTTATAATTACCGCTTCATTTCCCATACAATCTCACACAGTAATACTGATTTTTACCTCATCTTTACAAAATTGCCCTTTTCAAGCAGCAATCACGGCTCTGAGTATCCCTACAATCCTTATTCTGTGCTATGCACACAGTCGTGTATAAACTCAGCTTCAGACTTTGAATGCTGTTAAATTGCATATAGTAAATTTTAATTCTGCTAATACATTGTTTCAAAGCAGTGAAACACAGCCAACAGCCATCGTGTTTTCCTGCTTGCTCGTCAATGTGATTTGTAATACATCACTCGCATCATACCTCTAGTAAGAAATTCTCACACTACAATATTTTCCAGTGGAAAAGGGGAGTAGTTGACTAAAGCACAATCGATACACAAAACCAACAAAGTTGAAAGAAGTCAGAACAACTTAGTCTGTTCAAAACAGTAGTAGAATTCCCTTGAAACACAGCATTGAAAGTGCACCGCTAAACTTTTAATGTGAACTGGCTCACTGGGAGTGTGCACATAGGTGTAAAACAATTATTAGATTTGATATCTGAATGAACTTAGGTTCCCATTAGAGCCTGAATACTTCAGTGACCCTATTATTTTCCTTCCTATGCTCCCAGACCTGATCAACTTAATTATTCTATTAAAACATTCAGGACATGAATGATGTGTTTTAAACCAAGTGAGATGACTGAAAGTACTTCATAAAGTAACACCAAAAGGACAGGACAAGATATGCGATGTGATGTGTGAAACCCTGGAAGAAGGTCGGGTCTAAGTAACAGTAACAATGGAAAAAAGTCTACTCCAATAAATTACATTCATTCAGATATTTTCCCCTGAGCTTCTAATTTGCAACCTTTATGGCATCTCATGCACACTAAAAAGGCATATCTTATGAATCAGAAGGGTGAAACAAATTTCAGAGACTAAATAAACTAGGCTGAAAACAACAGACCTCGAAACACAGAGAATGTGTCTCCTTCCACAACTACACACACTTCTAGCACTTGTTCAAAAGTAAAATTAGATCCTTTAATGAAAACTGTTGCATGACAGAGACGACAGATTTGCTCATGTAAAAGATGTGTCTTCCTATTTTAATTGTGTCTGCTATATCACTGTTATGGAAATAAGCATATGACAGTGCAAAAATATGTATTCACATTCTGAATGGATTTGGTCTGATGATGATAAACCACACTCTTGATAAATAATGTAATTTAAAATGGCCTTCAAAATGTCCTACTCCCAGCTCCACTATTAACATTACTGCTCTTACAATTCCTATTTGCTTTGAAGGGGAGTTGACTGTAAGGTTACAAGCAGGACAAAGAAATCAGGACAGTAATAGGTTCTGAACTTCAAGTATACACGCAGTTATAAAGTTAGCATCTTCCCATCTGAATGCATTTGTCCTTAAAAGAAGAATCAAACTGACACCAAAGTGGTCCCCTTGTCCCTTGCCTCCCCTCACTAATGATACGTAATGGCTGCTGAGCCTGCAATAAAAATTGTTATGTCCAGCCAGATTGCCATCATTTTACAATCTAATCTGATACTTTTAAGAAAGAAGAAAGTTGTGAGAAACCAGCACCAGCTTGTGCTGAAGGCATTTTCTGACATCTGCCTTCACTTCGCACTTCAACTGCAAGTATTCGATTTGACAAAACATACAGGAAGTCCAGAGAGAAGGCTTTTCACCTCCTCTCCAAAACTGCCTGATGGAAGTCAATAGCAATTCCTTTATGCAGCTACAATCAAAACCTGACAGATGAAAGTCAAAGGGGAAGCTTTCGAGCTAGTCCTTACAATGTTTTATTAAAGAGTGGTGTAAGAGCATGTTTGTGATGGTAGGATCACCCCACCTCCACTGCCCATTCTTATCCGTCAGCAGTTTAAATGCTGGAAGTTACATCTCCCATGCACAGATGTTTTATTCTTTGCAAAGAACATCCAAGTAATGAACACAAAGAAAGAGAAAAAGGAGAAAGCTCTCTTTTCTGTAAAGGAATTTCTTCTGGAACAGGAGTTGGAAGATGCTCCTGAAAAGCAAGTATTTCCTGCTGTTGCATGTAAACTGGCTAGGACAGTTTTTTTCCACACCCAGACAATGACAGCTCTGGTCACAAGCAATTTCTCTTGCAACCTGCAAAAGTTGGTCTCCTGTATTTTTATGTGTCAGAAACAAATTCTCTTTATATATATAAAAATAACTCTGCAAGAACTTATAGTCTACATGTAAAGTTAAATACTTTAAATAATACAATAAAGACAGACTATCCATAATTATTTTTGGATTAAATAAAATATCAACATTTTTTATTCATAGCTAGGTTAGCATTTACAATTCAGCAGTTTGCAATATTTAAATAGAACTGAATATGCTATCAGAAAACCTAAAACTACATGACTCCTGTCTGACTGGCTAGTACAGGCTGCATTTTTCTGTGCCCTTTGTCACGTAACAGAGAAAAGCTCCTGTCTCAGCCTGGCAAGAATACCTCATAGCTACCTGTTACATCCCCAAGCACCCCAAATGAGAGTAACTAGATACTGTGATTTTTACAATAAATTACTTGCAACAAAGGCATATGTGGATTATGTGATATGAAACTTCTGCTTAGCAAAAGAATTCATACAAGAAAGTAACTGAGACTATACATGGCAGACTGTGAGGAAAGATGTAGCACCTTTTAGGAACTTAGGAGTCTAATTTCTTTCTTGGCTGAGCACAGACAACTCCCTTATGCTTCAACGTGAGACCTCGGTGCTTGCATAAAGCACAATTTGACCTTTTGTGTTCATATAAAGAACTGAAATACAGAAGCAGTTAATGCTGTGAGAGGGCAACAAGTTTGATTAAAGAGCTCAAAATAGCTTCTATTTATTAATACCTGAATATAAGTAGTGTTGCCTTTGCTATTTGAGTAACCACTTGCTCATATTAGTAGAACTCCAAAATGCACACCCGATGAGTCTATAATCCTGATCTATTTTGCTTACAAAATCTACCACGGTATCCCATCTCAACCAGTGCAGCACCTTCTGATGCAATAGCAAGGA
This sequence comes from Forpus xanthops, assembly GCA_032466535.1. Classification (NCBI taxonomy): domain Eukaryota; kingdom Metazoa; phylum Chordata; class Aves; order Psittaciformes; family Psittacidae; genus Forpus; species Forpus xanthops. The sequence continues at coordinate 27,862 of JASSUY010030861.1, read as the reverse complement.
CCTCAAAAGAAGAGGGGCAGGGGTAACGTGATTATAGCACATGCATCCCTTCTTCAGGTGGATCCCAAGAGCCTGTGAATACTTTAGGACTGCCTTAACAGCCCTTTTGCAAAGGCTAAGTAAGGGGAGAAGGATGTCCAGGTGTCCTATTATTGCCCGCTTTCTAAAAAGAGGTTTCAAAACTCCAGGTTTTAAAAGACCATACACTGAAGTATTATTTCCATTTGAGTGTGATTACCTAAACGAATCTCTGTTTAGAAAAAAAATACGCAATTACATAAATGTGGATACAACTGCTGCAGAAGCAAAATACCTCTATACACATGCTAATTTCTTTCTGAGGTCAAGCTTTTCTACCTTTCCCAGATGCATAACTACAAACCCTTCCTTTACTAAGCAGTGAGCCGGGACAGTGCTGTTAGCCTGTGTTAAGCATTATGAAGAGGGCCCTAAAAAATGTTGTCGTCTGTATTAAAAGCAAGACCATGTCTGGCTTGACAGACACTAAAGAACACATTGTATGAGTAACAAGAATATGCAGCAAGCTCTCAATGCAAGTTCCAGAACTTTTAAATAAGTTTTACTTTGTTTTAAACAGCAAATTAATTCTTAATTAATAAATATTATATATATCATTATTATATATAAAAGTAAATATAGTAAATATATACTAAATATATAATTATATAGAATACATAATAAAGTAATATATATTATTATAAGATATGATATAGAATAGGAACATTAAATTATTATATTAGATATATATTGAATATTTATTATAAGAATACATATTATATTATTATAATATATATTATTATTTTAATATGAATTAATAAATGCTCTAGAATTAAAAAGAAGTGAAGCACTTCTGAGTGAGACTTCTTCATCCCACTATTCCTACCAAAAAAGCTCTCAAGGTCACTGGTTAACAGATGTGTATGACAGGATTGGAACCTTATCACAGCCCACAAGTGGTGCACCCTCTGGCAAATGTCAAAACCAGAAAACAGGCATCTTCCAACATCTTAATACCAGAGTTATAAACTCTGATGGAATGACTTGCTGGAAAAGGAGTCCAGCGCAAGAAGTGTCAAAGTTAAACAGTGACTGCCATTGGCTTTCTCAGGTACTGATACAACCTTAATATTGCCTAAACGTTCTTAAGAATATTTTGTTAAACATTTATATGTCATCTTTTAAGCACCTTGAGCTCAAATTAACTATCACCAGAGTCCAGAGGGTGATAACAGATGAGCTAAACAAGAAGCGTTTTCCCATTAATTTTTAACTGATTCCAAAATAACTGTATCCAAAAGCGAATGCTAACATTCAGAGTATGAATAAAAACATTTTTATGCACATGAATGCTATCAGAGCCAAATGACAGTAACATGCTGACTATAACAGAAAATTAGTCCTTCCTTCATAGCTTCAGGCATGACCTTTCTCTTTTAAATAACATACTCATCCAAAACATTTCTAGCAACTGTCTGTGGCCTTTCTCCTGGAGATGCTGTATAAACAGATTCCTCTCTGTCCTTTTGGTGTTAACCAAGTTTATCTAGCTTCCTAATCTTAATTAAGATAATACAGGACTGCTGCTTATGGACACCTACCTGTTTGCTGACTTGTGCCCTGCAGCCTGCCTTTCCTGCAGCTTTACTGCCCTCCTGTTCCCTGAAGAATTCCAGTTCCACTGAGCAGCCAGAACTGCTGTTCTATGCTTTTAAGTCTCACTTGGTTACTCCTTAGTTTCTGAAAGTTAAACTATTTCATATCAGTTGCTCACAATCCTCCTGTGTCCTCTGACCTCTTTTGTCAGTTATTAATTTCCTTAATACATTATCTATCAGTTATTCTTCCTTGATATGTTAAACTTGCACTATGTAAAAATTCTCTTGAAGATAACACTGACACCATCCTCCAGCTTCCATACTGACAGTTGAAAACAAGCTGCATATACAACTATGAATATAGGAACTGAGAACTATGGAGCAGATCTATTCTTAAGCGGGAACAGAAAATCACCTGTACTTTCTCAACTCTTGCACAAGCCAGAAACCACAAATTCTAGGGAACAAATACAACCATAAGGAATCCTGTATCTCATCTTTTTGTTTAGCTAATGAACAGTCTCCAGATGCTTTTGTCATTTATGCTTCTACCAGCAAGAATCTGAAGCACAACATCCAAGGACTGGTTATATGTTCCCCTTACCTTATTACATTATAGGAGAACATGATTTCCCATGACTGACCTCTCCTGGTTCCAACAGTGATGAAGACAGAAGGAAAAATAAAGTATCTCAACTATTCCCCCTTAATTCCTTAGCAAGAATGACAAGGTAAGCTTAAATCCTCTTCCTGTTAATTTTACTCTCCTCTCCCGTTCTCAGCCTTTTTCAACACAGAACATAAGACATAACTGTTACACAAGCTCTTCAAATCTTTGCGAGCCCTCCGTCAACTTCCTCTCCACACTGAGCCCACTCTACTCATGCACCTCGTTTGGCTTTAAGATGTGGAAGAATCAGCCTCATTTTTACCTGATTGTGCTTTCAACATTTTGAAAAATGGCTATATGGCTGTTCCTCTAACAATTTTGAGTGGTAAAATTGCTACCACAGCATTAGGTAGGCATCACACCATTCCCCATGTCACTCCTTAGCTTGGAAAATAGGAAACAGTCAAGGAGTTTCTATCCTGGTGAAGGGGGCTAAGCCTATCCTCCTGTTCATCACATGCAATGTGTGTGAATGTAAAGCTTGAAGAAACACACTGACATTCCCCTGGGCTGGACGGGAAGCAGTAATGACACCTTACATAAAGATGCTCAGGAAGACTGTGGAATTTAAATTCTGCTCTTTACCCTTCTCCAGGCTGAAGTGACAGAAGGGAAGGACAGGGCAAGGGTGGCTTGGCTGTGGATAAGGTAGCAGAAGAGGCTCAGAACAGGTCACTGCTGAGAGTGCAGAAAAGCAAGCAAGTCATTCAGGGACAAACCTTGGCCTTAAGCATCTTCTGAACACAGACGACTTGATTTGCTAATAAGGATGAGGGTTGTTGGGTCAACTTTTTCACTGTCACATGGAAAGACTTGAAAAGAACGCTTTGTGCCACAAAATAAACATGACTTTTCTATTCCTCTGTTTTCCCTTTCAGAAATCTACTGCCCCACACTAAAATTAGCTTTACCACACAAACTAAGAAATTAGGAATTTAGGTGGAAGAAAAGGAAGCCGAGAGCCTCTGCCTGAGATGGGAGAGAGCAGGAACTTACATTTTGCTGCCAGGTGAAATGATTAGGAAAATACATCCTTAGCGCCACTAAAATAACATTAACCCATCAGATATTTTTTGCCTGAAGCTGGCAATGTCCTTTAGAATTATGTTTTGCTGCATGTAAACAGTTTTAACTACAAGCTCCTGCAATTTCATCTCGGGGAATATTTTTTTACGCTTCAACTGGTTTCATCTTCACAAATAACCAAGTCAGTTGTTAACGGTTTACACCTACTAGTGATTCACTAGGCACCGCGACCTTTTAACTACCACCCACCTCTTCCTTGTATTTTCTTGGAACTCCTAAAGCCAAAGACTTCTCTTAAAGCCAATTAATTCTGCTTACTTATAAAGCCAAAGCAATGAAATCCCAAAGAGCTTATCCATTGTCCACCAGAAGCAGAGTGAAGTGCATTTCAGAGCACACAACGCAAAGTCCGCTCTGTAGAATTCAACTTCTGATCAAAGGACATGGTCCCTTTTTTGTCTGTATTTTCTTTAACTAGATGTTCTACACAGCATTTGGTACAAAACAGGATGGAGACTTGGCTGAACACTGAAGATAATTCTTGTTGATGCCCAAGTACTTCTCCTGTACTAGATACTCAAGGAATCAATGATGTAAACTCAGAGAACAAATGACATGGGGCTTTTAAACTACTTCATCAACTGTTCATAATGAATGGAAAAAAATCAATTGGCAAATGTCTCCAATTTTCCAGCCCAATAGGTCAACAGAAAATGGCAAGAAAACCAGTAGTAGATGAAAGAGAGGCTGCATTTCAGCTCAACAATTTGACCTGCAAGCTAGACAGGTTTTGGGTAGAGAAGGGCATCTCTACAGACTATTTTTCAAGAAGATGGGAACTTTGAAGAATCTTTTAATTCTGTGAAGTTTACATCTGTGATTTTGGAACATCCTACTCAGCAGTAATGGAGAAGCAGACTGTACATGAAAAACTTTCAAAAGCTCTAATACAGAATTTGTTACAGAGATTTTTTTATAAAGTATGCAAATTTTACCACTTAGATTCCAAGTGTGCTACTGACTGCAGTTTACGGCAAATTATTATTTCATAAACCAGCATGCTTGCAAAGGGCTGAAAATGGTATCTATAATACAGAAGGGGAAAAAAAGAGAAACAGAAACTCTGAAGTAGGCAAAGAGTTTTTATATGCCTTTTTAAAATTGTTGACAAGAATGCACTTAGATGCTCTTCAAAAGACACAGATGCATGAACAGTAAAAAGAGTCAAAAGTGCTAACTGCAATTTGATTTACTGTGTTTGGTTTGTTACAGTTCAACAACAAGCCTTATGCACTTCAAGTCCAGCACAGCGTGAGACAGCCAAAATGTCTGGCAAATCCAGTAGGAAGGATTAGTAAATGTCACCATACCTTCAGGGCACAGTAGAACCTTAAAATAGGTAATGATTCAAGAGTACAAACAGGAAAAGTATAGCAGGGGGCCTTGAAAACAAATCTGCAACAGGCTAAAAGGTCTACTAACTTAAGCTTAATGATGAGCAAACTAAAAGGTCACTATGCACTGTGATCAGTGGATGTTTAGCTACAGCTGTGTGATGGGACTGATGTTCTACATTATCACACACATAATGACAAGACTGTTCACAGAAGGGACTTTGTGAATTAAATAAAAATGCCTTGCATGCTTTAAAATAAGTTTGTATGTTTATGTATGTGCACATAAACCCAGTTTATCGCTTACAGAAACAAGAGATTATGTCTGTAAAGTCTCACCGGGAAAAAATGCTACACTAGTTAATCTAAATAGCTGCTATTCCAAGACTTCTGGGTTTTATTCACAACATAGGTAATGACTACCTGTATGATGTCTGGCAATTCATAAGCTTTAGAGCAACCCAGTAAGAATGTTCACTGCCGATATTGTTGCTCACATGTAATCCTTTGAACACTGATTAGCATAGGGAAACAATGATGCTTTGGCGGTTTAAAGTCACTACAAGCAAATAACTTTCAAACCAGTTTTCAAATTTAATTCTTCTTTAGGAACTTTCTTATAGTAGGGCAGTTCGAAACATTTGCCATCTGAAACACTAATTAAAAAATACAGGTCTAAAACACCTCCCCCTTCTCCCAAGCACAAAACTAGTATTAAGATGAAGTTTTTCCATTTTCCCTTGGCTGTTCCCCATACAGGGGCATCATTGTAGCCTGAGCACACAAGACAGCTGCTATAACAGCAGTGTTTTGTGCAAGAGCTACTGAGAATCTTAGTGTCATCCTCGTTTGCCTTCACTAGATCTCTCAGCTTCAGTGAAGGGGTTAACAGCATACTGCAATGTTTTATTGCAAAATATGTATATATATATACAGATTATGTTAGCTTTGTATTCTTGAGCTTATTCTTAGATGCTTCTGAGTTTGTCTGCAATCAAATTACACTGTATTTTTCCAAATTATTATATTCCTATTATTTTATTTCTGCCTCATAAGAGGAAGTACGAAAGGTTAAATCTGCTGGTAAACATCCATCTCCTTAGAGAACAATAATGACATGTGACAGAAAGTTTCAGAATCTTCACAAAGAAACCCAAACCAAAGCAACAATAGCCACGAGGGATTCATCATTTTGATGTGGGAACGAGGACACGTAACAGCATTTTAGCCTGCAGTTTGCCAAGGGCTAACTGATAAGATTGGTGATAGATATAAGCCTTGGAAAGACTGTTTTGCATATTCAATTGTCACCCAAAACCCCCCCGGTTTCCAAAAAACCCAAAATAATTAAAAAAAGGCAGCATCTTCATACCTACTTATCAGAGAAAAATCATTTACATTGCACCAAGTCCACTTCCTCGCAGTATTGCATTTGGCAGTCTCATAACAAATGCACAGCACTCATACTTTTGTAAATAAAACATTAGTTAACTTCACAGCTAACTTGCAGAGCAGCAGAATCTACATCTATTATCTAATTTCACCTGAGCTAAAGCAACATGATCCAGCCACTCCAGTTCAGAAAGGCGAATAAGCGGAGAAATGACTGGTCGAAACAAGTTGAGTTCTGTACATACTACAGTTCGTAGGAGTATAAAATAATAGCAGTGGGAAAATATTTGGGTCCATACTGAATCAAAACAGAATAACAAAAACATCTGCCATCTGAAATCTCAACAGTCTGAGCACATAGATGCTGGATGCAACACAAGGAGGAGAGAGAAAGGATAGGCACAGAGCAGCCTTCACCTACCCCACACAGATTGGGTAAATGTCACACTGGACTGTTATGTGGAAATCAATCTTTACACCACTGTCAGTGACTATCCCTTGGAGCAGCCCAATAAAGGACAGGCAACCTTCAAGTTGGTGCATAAGAGCTTTTAGAGGACCTAGTTTAAGGCCCATCAGTAACCATGGGGTACTGTGACTTAACATCCTTGAATGAGTCAAACCATGACAAGAATGGGCTAGTTCTGTACTACACAACATCTAGTAGAAATCTTCCCTGTGCATCTAAGTGATGCTGAAAATCTCACTAAGTATCTTTGACAAATCTAAGGTCAAATATAGAGCCAGCATTTAAGAGAACCACTTAGCCCCTGGATACTCTGGGTCTACTCCTGGCAGCTCAGCCAGCAGTAAACTGCCTTTCTTTCTCTCACACTGAAAATGGCTTCATCACATCTAGTCTGGCTTTATGCAGTTAAAAATCTCCTCACCTGTACCTGACAACTGATGTAACTAAACATTAATTCTTATCCTACAGAATTTAGGTTTATATAGATAGATATATAGATTTAGGTAGATATATTATACCTATAATACTAATATTTACCATATTCAGATAATACACTAAAATAATTGATTCTGACATTATCAATCCCCTCCCTTTGTAAAATTTAAGTACAACCCCCCAAATTAACTCATATCACACAGCCTCCATATTCTTCCTTACAAAAGGAAGAAAATTCAGTTTTTTAATATGTTCTGTCTTGCTTTTTCTTTCAGACGACCTAGAAGATGACTGTTTGCACGAACTACAAAAAGGTTGAAGGAGATGGGCTTGTTTGCTCTTAAGAGAAGGAATCTAACAGCAACCTTCAGTTGCCTGAAGGTGAATCACAAAACCTGAGACTACGGCTTCCTGGTCATGGCAGAAGGTAAAACAGGACACAGCAGTCAAAAGTGCAGCTTCAATGTTAGGAAAAAACCTTCTGTGCTGGGAACTCAGGGCAGCACTAGAATGGGTTACCCAGGAGGTCAGGCAGGATTTCAGGACTTGGTTTGACAAGTCACAGCTGACTCCATCCAGTATGTGCATAATCCTGCTTCCAGCAAGAGGCCGTACTAGATGATTTCCAAAAGCCCTTCCAAACATTTCTCACACCCTATCGACTGCCTGATTCTTGGCAAGCACATATCAAGGATTCAGAAATGTTAATATTAGTTATTTTTGGCTCGTCATTAGTATTTACATCCATAATCTCAAGCAGCTCTAAATGCAAGGCTTTGGTTTCAGCGATAATTTTCAAATAGGAAAGGAGTTTTGTCAATTTATCACTTCTAATCTGTTCACAGCTTAAGTCAAAACTCTTCAGTGAGACTTCATAAATAATTGTACATAATTAATAATCAAGTAAGTATCTATTATTTAGCTTTTTTTTTAAAACAGTTAACATATGCCCACAGGTTAAAGCATATATTGACCAAATAAACCAAAGTTATAGATAAGGGATCTTTACCACTTCCTGAAGACTGTGACAAGCTAGCATAGAACTAGGATTCAGGCTAGCTGCCTGACAAATTCCTGAGTGCACAAAACTAGTAGTAATGGCACAGACCTTAAGCGATGTATAATACTATTAGTAACATTCATAACTACAATAGTTGCAGACAGGTATGACTGACCCTGTAACACGCACGCGTTTAAGAAGTGCTTTAAAGGATATGGTGAAGGATTCCATGGTTTTGGCTGTGTTTACCAAGCAGTGTTTTACAATCCTGCAGCCACAGTGTATGTGCTGGCCACATTCTGGCTGTGGAGCAGATGCATTCCTCACTGAGGTACCCTACCTCATTTTATTTGAGGTACGCAGTAGAGAACAAACCAGGTCACTTCTAGCTTGTGTGTCTGGGTTTAATTCCAATGTGCCCGAAGGAACACTATGCATCAGGATGCAGATGCAGAGAACACATGGACCGAGACTCTAAAATGCCATCAAACATCTGTCCATGCTACAGATACAGCCAAAGAGACTGCAGTCAGCACTGTGATGGGGTCAACAGCCTCCCTGGATTATGGAGAAGTAAATAAATCATAGGATCTCAAGGTTATCTCCCATCATTTTCAGGTGAAAGCCCAGAGAGGAGCTGTGCAAGGACAATGGAGCGGGGCAGAGGGGAAGTGGAAGATTGAGACACTTAGTTATCTTGCCATAACTTGATTACGCCTAAATTTCTGATGTGATTTCACCAATGAAACACCATACTGACAGGAGCTGTTCTATAACAGTGAAGAATAAGAATACACCAAGAAGAAAAGCAAGCTTTGACAAATTCTTGGGATGTCACTGAGATTTCTGAATGTTGTGTACCACAGGAAAACTGACAGACAACTGACAAGAGAGGCAGCACGGAAAACAGAAGGAAATTCAGAAGTTACAAGAAACTAAAGGAAAAAATAAAAATACAGCACTGAGTGCTGTGTGAAATATAAAGAGAAAACAGATTTCTGATATCTCTGTGGGGTTTTGGTGTGCTGGAGGTGTTTTGGTGGCTTCTTGTTACTTTATGCGGCCCTATAATAGCAAAGACTATCTGTAAGGACAGGAGTGATTGACAGATGTCTTTTCAGTGTTCATGGTGTGAAAGCATGAAGCACAAGCAACTTCAGCTTTGCTTTACTTTAAATATATGATGTGCTAAACTATTTCTTTTTTTTTTTTAATCAGAGGACAACCTGAAGGAAATAGCAAATTATTTGGTCTAAAACTGTTTCTGCTTTGAGCGGAGGGATAACGTTCAGTCACCACTGAAAACTGACCTTGGACAGGCAGAATTATGGCCTGAACAGGACTGAAGAGAGGAGTTATCAAAAGGTACAAAACAGTAATATTCTGTCACCTTAAATGCCCACAAGGTGGATTATACAGGGGTGCTGAAGTCAAAACCCTCATGAGTCCTGTCTGGAATGGGAAAGTGCATCAAATTCTCCTACTCCCCCAGAAACAATATCTGCCTGGGGAGATTTTGTGCTCTTTGGAAGACATAATGGGCAAAAAGTCTCCAAACAAGTCAATCATTACTAAAAATAGCTTTTTTCTAGAAACCATCAAGATTATTTCATGTAGAAAGACCATATATTATCAACAGGAAAGCAAAACCAGCTACCTAAACTTTTATGATTGTAAGCCAAAGTGGTATCAACTTTCTAATTAAATATGTTCCTGTAGCTTCCCGTAAACTTTGTTATCCCCAAAAGGATTTATTTCCACTAGCATTAGATCTAGATTTTAAAAGACTTATCCAGATTTAACTGCAGATATGCATTTGCTTGTAGCTCATGGCTTTTTGAAGTTGAGCTTCAGAAACAATGATTCAGATTTCCAAAACCTGGGATCATTGAGAACTGAATATTGTATCCTCAAGCTCAGCCCAAATACAGAAAGAAGAACAAAATACAGGCAAGTAATTTTTTTTACTTTAAAAAGACAGATGGGATGACATATGGGTTCAAAATACCATAAAGACTCCAAGCCTAAAGCTATAAACCCATACATAATATGTAACATACATGTGCATTTCTGATGTATGCACTGCATATTATGTGTATATGTATACAAATATATACCTATATGTATGGGATAAACACATGGGATGTGGGAAAACTGATCAGAAATCCGTCACACTAGGAAAAAAAAGCAAAGCAAGCTGATTAATGCAAAGTAGCATAGCTCATGATCAATGGGAAGTAACATAGCTCAGGAAAACACCTTCATATGGCTTCAGACAAGACATTAAATGATGTGCAGCAGCACACACAAGTAAAATAAAGAAGAAGAATAAAGAAAGTGAATAAAACTACCTCCCATATCTTGTAAATTAAAGCCATGCAACGCGGTGGAGGAACACAGTACATCTGACATGTCATTATACAAGAATATAAGGTGTGGGGACAATACAGCTCTACATTCACTGATACCTCAGACACACACACGTAAAACATGACCCAGGCTACACAAATCTCCTGAATGCTTGCAGCTCAATGGATTTTTCTTTCAGACATCCCTGTGACAGCTGCAGAGGAGTGAAAATATAACTAACACTGCCATTGAAAGTAAATTCAATCATAGGGAATAACTAGAAACACAGCCTCTGAAGTGGAGACAGTATCCCGTAATGTAGTATTAGAATATGAAAGTCTGTCCTTCAGTTTTCCCTTAAAATATAGTTGACTAGCTTACCCAGAAACCAATTCTTGTTTTATTCTACCTTACTCTTAACTTTTAAGACAGTACTATGTGATCTATACATATGGCTACATAAGTTCTTTATTCCAACTTGTGTAAGACAAGCAGCAACTCCCACCCACAACCATGTGCATTTACAACCCAGCTGAGGGGAGAAAGAAATCTTAAAAAATTAAACTGCAAAGGAGGATTTATGAATTGAATTTATTTTTTTTCTCCACCAGTCAGCCTAAGTTGAAACATGAATAACTGATTTCACACTGAAATGGTATTCAAATATTTGACTCCAATCCCCTATTGCTTCTAAATTCACTCAGAAGTCAAGATTATTAATTCTTCTTGACAGAAAATCAAGATTTAATGATCATCTGATAACCCTTAGGAATTACAAAGTAAACTTAGATGATAATTCAGACAAAATAAAATGATTTCACATATATAAAGAAAGCATCATGCAGAATGCCTTGCTTGAAGCATTTCCTTTGGGTCAGTAACTAATTTTTAAGAAAACATAGAAGGAAAAAGTATGTTTCAGAATGTCCAATAACAAGGTTACCAGCAAAAAGGGGACCTTTATTAATATCTGTAGACCTTTTACCGTGCTACCCTCTAATTAGATAAAATAGACAGAAACCCTCAAGCTTCATCTTCAAAACCTTCAAAAAAGCCTAAAATAGGAAAATGTAAGGAAGAATTTTAACCCGGTGACCTGGTTGCAATAAGAATGCTTACTTAAAGACAACATCACTTCCAAGATCAAGCGGCCTATTCACTAAGGCACATCAGGCCAAAATTGTTGCTATACCGTGCTTTGTACAATTTCCTAGAGAACCGATTTCAGAAATGATATGTTGTAAATGAGTTTTAGGCAAATTTTATGCTTTCAGGTCATGCCTGCAGGGAAGGAACATGGGAACGGACAGTGGTGTAAAAAATGGAGAGACACAAACTGCACAGCATGTGCACTGAGTTTTTTATTTGTTCCCCCCCGCCCCGTGCAGCAGAAATGCTCTTAAAACCAAGTACAACCCAGTGATAATCCACTTATATGCAAAATCACAGACTCTCAAGTTGGAAGAGACCAATAAGGATCATCAAGTCCAACTCCCTGCTCCCGCAGGACTACATAAAACTAACTCATATGACCAGGAGCATTAACCAGATGCTCCTTGAACCGTGAGCAGCTTGAATGCCGTAACAGCTTCCTTAGGGAGCTCATTCCAGTGACTAACCACTCTCTCAATGAAAAGCCTGTGTTCAACTTGTCTTTTGTAGATGAATGACATTTATACTTCAAAGCAATTAAGACTGTATGTGTCCAATGCACATACATGGCCTTTCCTTAACAGGAAATTACTATTACACACAAAGAATTCAGCCAGGGGAGCATTCTGTCTAACACCAAGTAAGATTACAGCAGAATATTTAAGAGCTGAAGTAAACTCGAAAGGCAGTTCCAGTGGTGTAATAAAGAAATCCTGACAGGTGCTTCTCTGAAATCCTTTAGTTGTATAAACTTGAAACTGGATTTAGAGGTTCCCACTTCCATGACCTTGCCAAACCTGTTTGTTTTACCCTGAGTATCTCAGCAGCACACATCAGATGGAAAAGAGAGGCATACAGTGCTCTGTGCCGTGTTTCATGGAAAGAGACCAAAACAGCTGTGAAACCTTCCTGATCACAGGAACTAATATACAAGTAAGAAATGTTAACTGCTTGACCAAAAGCCATGGCAAAATCTCCAACTGATCAATACAAAATGCAAACTTCTATAAAGCACGGTTTGATTTATGTTCTGTCACTTAGCATTTCTGTACAGCAGTTGACAATAGATTTTGGAGATCTTCTTTACATCTGCAGAAAAGCTGAGTGAAAATGAAAGATAGTTCCTTTTTCCTCATTGCAATTCTAGCTCCCTCAGCATTTTTGCCCCATCAGCATATATTTCACCCAAATGTAGTTTTATTTTTAACAGCATGCTTCTGACATTGGCAATGGGCTTCATTGATTTCTATGACAATCTCCACACATTTGAATTGTGCATTTAATTCATTTAATTTCTTGATCTGTATGTAGTTCTTGATTTGTACACATCACTAGTATTATGTGAATTGCAGAACACAGACGCACTTAAAGGTGAAAACTTCTTTGTGTTGTCCTTCATTCTAACTTTAGATGACTTCTGGGTTCTGTAACGATGCCATTCTTATCTGTGAAATCTATTTCTTTGCTATTTTTAACCTAAAACTTTAAAGGCACACTGAAAAGTGCTGAATGTCTTAAGTGGTACACGAGGAACTTGGGACTTGCAGGAAGTAATTAACTCTCTTTTGCCTTTAGACCCTTCCCTTCTCTATCTTGCCATTCTGCTTTGTCAAATTGAAGAAGTATTTTGAGATACCATCTGGCTATTAGGGAAAATGGAAGAAGGAAGCTTTAAAAGCAGCCGTAGTAATGACAAAAAACCTACCAGTACATGGACCAAAAAAAGAATAGCCAAAATAATTTATTTCACAATGTGTCAATGCCTTTCTTTTTCACTTAAGGCTTACAATAAAAGTAGGAAAAGCAACATGAAATCTAGTTAAAAATCCATTGGTTTTGTTCATTTTTTTTTTGGTAGGTTTTAGGTAGGTTTTTTGACCTACAGGCATCTAACCTAATCCCAAGAGTTTCCCCTGAAACTTCCTCCTCCTGCCCCCAAACATTCTGAACTGGATTATTTCATTTCAGTGAGGCATTGAACACTGAACTGAAACACAAAAAGAATCTGGGGAAGAAATTCCTATGAAAACTCATATGACAAAATGCCAATCAACAAACTCCCAACGGAAAATATTGGAGGCCGGTAATCTGAACATATTTGCATACTAATCAAGTCTTCCTTTAAGAATCACTACAAAAAGCATACATTTATTATAACGATCGGCGTTATCATATCCTCTGCAGTAGTTATGATTAAGGAGACAAACCCTATTAGACATGTTTTAGAGAGGAGAGGCTGATGGAGGTGAGCTTTTGAAAAGAACACATTTTCATTCCCAAAGAATACAGAAGTTTCAATGCCTGTGTCATGACAGATCTCAGAAGAAAACCAACACTTTCTGTATCTCTATTTAGCCATGAATTCTGTGGTCACTTTGGCAGTGAAGTTCCTGCTACTTTTCTCTTTGAATTCCTCAGTATCCAAAGCATTTTATTTGTTCATGAATCTACAAACTGTAGAGATAATTACTGACCTGAAAAGCTTTCCTCTATGACACCTGCATGAGTCAAATTCATATTTATTAACAGCTGCTTAGTACAGTTGGGTTTGATATAGTGTTGATATAATGGGTGTGCATCTCTATCAAGCTGCTATACAGGGAAACTCAGCATTACATATAGCAGCTGGTTTAAGTTATTTTTTCCTCTTCAAAGTATACATAGAAGTAATGGGGCTCTCTGTGTATTTGTGCGAGAGGCATTAAAAGTGAATGATATGAGGACACAACTGAGATTTAGGCTGCACTGAATATGTGAAATAGAGCTAACAAGGAAGTCCTTGGGAAATTTAGTAAGGGATATAAAAACACATAGAAACTCAAACACACAGTGGCCTTGGTCTGTAGGAGCAACAAAATTTGAGGCTTTCTACAGCCACGAACCCTGATTTCAGTAATGCTGAAATCCTAGGGCCTTGAACGGTAACCCAAGTGCCTAGGAAAACAACATCAGTTGTAAGATTTACGATCATTAGAATCATAGAACCAATCAACTTGGAAAAGACCTTTAAGATCATTAAGCTCAACCATTCCCCAGTGCTGCCAAGGCCACCACTAATCCATGGCACTGAGGGCCTTGTGTACGCAGTTTGTGAACACTTCCAAGGACAGTGACTCCACCACTGCCCTGGGCAGCCTGTTCCAATGCCTGACTATCCCTTCCCGGAAGAAATAGCTCCTAAAACCCAATCTAAAAGCTCCCCTGGCACCTTTGCTCTTGCCCTACCGCTTGTTACTTTGGAGAAGAGACTAGCCCCCTCCTGGCTCCATCTTCCTTTCAAGCAGTTGTAGAGAGTGATAAGGTCCCCGTGAGCCTTCTCTACTCCAGACTAAACAGTTTTTAATACATTTTTAATACAGCTTCTTATACCATCAATGTAAGTACAAACCCCAGTAACATATAAAGATGGCAAGTGGCAATACATGCCAAAGGGGTGAACAGAGAGAAGAAAAGGTAAGGAATGTAAATAAATGCAGTAAGATTTGCTATCTAACAGCAATACAGACATAATTCTGTTCTCAAGAAGTAACTTGCTTGGCTAGTATTTCCCCTTTGTAAAGGGGAAATATTAAAACATTCAACTAGTAGAAGGAACTGGACAAAGTTAAAAATCTAATACAGGTGGTTTAAAACAACTTCATATTTACTGAAAAGGAAAAGCAGCCATTTTCTTTTAATTTCCAAAATTCCACTATTTTTACCTCTAAACTCTCTTCCTACACAGATATTAACCTATATTAATTATGAAAGTTTTTTGGTTTGCAGCATGTTTCCACCTTCTCCATCTTAAATGGGAGCTTTGATTCAGTTTGAAGTTTGTGCCAACTTTAAGAAAGTTGGATGATCATGTTTTGCCTGCAAGTACACATTGTTACACATGGTTTTTAAATGTAAAAACACAGAGTTCATACGTTAATAACTTCATGCAGGAAATCCAAGCTTTCCTGCTGAAGGTGTTCTGCATGGATTCATGAAACCTCCTTAGAGTACGGACAAACAACGTCATATGAAGGATGCTTTAAAACTCTTTGATAAGACCTTTTCTGTTTCCACCTATAAATCTCAATGCACTTTAACTTAAAATTGCTCATAGTTCATGGCAAGATTATTAGAAACTGAGCAGGAAATCAGCTGTGATATGTTTTGTATGCTTTGGAAGCTGCCCAGGAGACCAGTGCTTAATCCACCCTGCTCATCTCACAGGGATGCAGACCAGAGACAGAGCATTAAGAGGCTGGGTGAGGCCATTTTGGCTGGGAAAGGACTCTCTTTACAGCTCTTAAGCCATGATAACCGTAAGTCTGACAGTGAAGTGGTTCAAACTTTGAGCTTACCCTGCTCCCAGCTTCCCTCCCATCCTCTGAAAGAGTTGCTGTTTGCAATTTTAAATGAAAAAAGTTGTAACAAAACATTACAGATGGTGGCATTTGTGGAACTGATGTAACTCCTGTCTTCCATGCAGTAAATAGAAGTGATAATGATAAATGATGCTAAAAAATATGCTGTTATGGTTTTAAATTAACTACACAGACAAAATTTCCCTTTAGATTAACATTCCACAGAACCTTTTTATTACACAGGTCCAAAAATTTTAATTGCCTTCCTTGTAGCACTTTCCTATTTTAACTTCCTAGGAAAAAATCTAATTCAAGGTCAAAGGCTAAGAGCCATTATTTCTGTATAGGATGATGGAAGAAAAACCCTGAATTCCTTTCTCACTAGAAGCTCCGTTTCAATCTCAATATAGAGGATTTTGAAGACTGTCAATGAAACTTTGAATAACTGCAGCTTATACTAAATACTACCTACAATATAGTCCCCAGACACATTCCTTGTCATTTCTTCGTTATATTTCAATTCCCATCCACACATGCTCCTCTCTTGCTCCTGACCATCCCCTCACTTGCACTGAGGAAGCTGCTCTGTATGGTCACAGGTTATCCAGAACCATACATGCTGTTTACTAAGCACAGCCACTCACACACCTCCTATCAGCCTGAGATGCCAATGACCAACAGAACAGGAATTCCACATTTCAAAAGTCATTAAGAATTTAATTCCATATTAAACTATGGAATCTATTTTTTCCAGACAATCTGTGACCAAACTACAGGTTTCTATATATACAGCACCGTATTTGTATGAAAGTAGACATATACATAACTCAAGTAGGATTGTGCGTACATTTATCTATACACCTCCCCCCCCCGCACACCCACTTCTGCAGCCAGACATTATTTAATTGGTAGAAAGCTGATTTTAAATACATATAACTATTAGATGATGCTGAAGAGCCTTTTTTCTTCTTCAGACTACAGGCATACACTTTCTGTTTCCAATAGCAAATTACATTTGACATCTACTTTAAGATGCCAGTAACCTTAATCTAAAGCTCTACTACAATACACTGATAAAGCAAGGAAATTTACCAAAGGACAAAGCCATTTTTTTTAATTTTAAGATAATTTTAGTCATAAGTAATTGAAAATGTAATTTAGAACCCATTCCTTTATGTGGTTAATTACAGCAGAAAGATGATAATCCCATAAAGTAATAATTTTCTCTCTGAAACATGGTATCAGAGTAAATAAAAAAAAAAATCAAATTAATATAAGTATTTGAATCATACAGAAAATGTTAAACATATACCACTGGGTAATCCAGTCCTGATGTTCAGGCACTACATGTCACGTCCTAGCAGGTGATAAACTGACCAATCTAGAGCATTCTACAAAACTTGTAACACACAGTTCTTATCTCATTATTTCATCACAACAACAAAATGGTTTTATTCAACCATGACCATGTAATTAGTCTAGAACTCTTCATAAGATGAGAAGAATGTATTTCCTAATGTCATCAGCCAAATAACACAACAAAGTCACGGCTTTAACTCCATTCTATGTGAATTTTGCATCTTTCTTCAAAAGGCAAATGGAAGGGGCATATGTTTAATCTAAGTATCTGATTTAGAAAGAGAATGAAAATTCTTATGCAGTGATTTTATCCAATCTACCTGCAGCAGAATCCATGACCTATTCCTCTTTTGTAAAGGGCACAGGAACTAAATGAACTCCTTGCCCCTGTTCCTGAAAAACAAAAGTCTCATTTGACCTAACAACCTCTGCATCAGTCCGCACAGGGTGTAGCTTTTCTCTGCCTAGATTCAACAGATCAGAAGGGTACCGGTAGGTATGTGGCTGATGCAATTAAAGCCTTCTGAACATTTTTATCTGAAGATCTTTAGAATAACTTAAGGGGGTTTACTACAGCTGAACAGAAAATACCTGTCACACATGAACCACATCAGAGATTTGCTGTGCTGAGCTACACGGCTAATTTCAAATTGCTAGCATTGTACCTGCAGTTAAATTTTCTAATTTGGTAACACAGGATGTCTTACTCTGGTCTAAAACATGGATTTTCCTAATAATTTCAATTCTCTAGGCACAGATAATTTTGAACTCTGAATACCATCTTCCCAAGGATGCGTGTCCCCGCAGAAAGGCTTTAGTCTCTCCCTGAGTACACTGTAAAGGATCATTTCATGATACATTATACCTGACAGTCCTTAGCAAGAATGTCAAGTATCACAGCTATTGGCCAATAAACAGTGCACACTGCAAAGGCTGCAAATGTCAGCATCCCAACACTAAAGCTCAGCATCAGAAACATTTGCAGAGGCATTGTCATGATACCCTGACTAGTGCACAGCAGTGCTTTCAAGATAAGTTTATTAGAATCATAGAATGGTTTGGGTTGGAAAGGACCATAAGATCATTTAGTCCTAACTCCCTGCCATGGGCAGGGACACCTCACTGTAGACCATGTCACCCCAAGGCTCTGTCCAACCTAGCCTTGAACAGTGCCAGTGATTAGGATGTCTTTAAGTACTTAGTTCTATAAAACATAAATACCACATTGCTGTCTATTTTCATTTGTATGCAGTGCAGTGAGGAGATGTGAAAGTTAAGCTGTGGGATTTGCTCTGGTAAGTCACCTTGACTATACCACCCCATTCCTGCCGAAAGCAAGAAGCAGGCACTGTCCAATGGAACAGCCAAATTAGCATGGCGCTCCCCCATCACACTCCTACTGCTCTTTTTTGCTTCACTCCCAAAAGCCTGAAATACTTTATTTCAGGACTGCAATGAGCATTTCATTATCAGCATACTCATACTTTAAAGTAATTATTTAAAGACTTGGACTATATTTGAAGTTGCTTGAAACATTTCAACTAATGTATTTCAATTTACTAACTCGGAGGTTGTACTTCAAAAAGCAACACTGTCTTAAAGGCAGCTTGTTGCCCTTTGTGTAATATGAATTCTGTTAGAGTAAAATGACATATCACAAGCCTGCCAGATCTTTATCTGTACAGAAATCACTTCCAAACTCAACTGCTTCAAAGAGTGCCTGAAATCTACAGTAATTTGGATTATGAATTTATTTGTATTATGAATTATACAACCACATATGAAAATGGTCACCATCTTATCAACATACTCTGCAGACCCCCAAATATGCTAGCTTGAGATACTTTTCATTGGAAAGAACAGAAACTCAGCTACTCTGACATCCTCAGAAATGAGTACAAACTTATTCAAAAAGGTCACTAATTAAACGATAGCCGTGCAAAATAGAACAATATGATTTTCATGATAAAAGTATCTTCTTACTTTAAGAGTGTGTGGTTTTCCACCTGCTGGAAAAATAAATACCTCATTACTTTTACGTAGTCACTTTCTGAGGGGCTCAGTTACATGATAGTGATGATTCTTACTGCTTTTAAAGGCAGTATAGGTGAAGAAAAGCAACCTGTATTAAGTCTAAATAGAACGCTGTTTCCCTGGTAGCACTCTTCTCAGAATAATCTCATCCTTTTAAAGCAAGTGTGTGATCCTCGTTTGTCACCTGGAAGCCCATTGTAGGAAAAATATCAACCTAATCAATGAAAGGGTCACTATCATCTGTCAAAACCCTGTCTTTTAAAACTGTCTTTGATTCAATAGACCTGAATGGTTTCCTAGACGAAATCCATTTGGAAATTAAAATATATTTTAAAGATCAAGAAACAAAAAGCACGTTTAAAATGAATACTAAATCACAACTATTAGACCGAGCAGTGATCTTTCCATTGATGACAAATATTACCTCTTAATGAACACTATTTAAGACTGACATGTTGGCCACAAGATGGTGATTGCCAGCTTTGTGCTGCAAGACTTGCATGGTCAGCACATATTTAATACATCTAACAGTACTTTATGTCATATTTGCCCCAGGATATAAAAGCCGGTTTTCATAAAGCAAATAAAACCATAGTTAGAAGATAAATACTACAACCAGAAGATACTGCTACAACTATCCTGCACAGTGTGTAGGTAAATAAAAATGAACTCAACAAAATAAAGACGTTTGCAAAGATGTTTTCTTGGGGTTTGTTTTTGTTTAGTGGAAAACGTTAGTGGATCATTTGGTCTTTCATTAGTAGCTGGGAAAATGCCCAGGTAAGAAAATCTAAACTCAGCAATACGGCAACATGAAGGTGGATTGGCTACTCCTTGGTGACTGAGCACAGAGGACTGATTCCAGAAACCTGCTGTAACTTGAATAGTTTCCTTGGCCAATAACTCAAAGTATTGCCAATACCTCCATGCCTGCCTAAGTGAACAAACTTGTGGAATACAGAGAACTTCCCTTTTCTCTTCCAAGTCTTATTCCAAAGGTAAAATTCTAGATCAGGTATGATAACGAGGTCACCGTTACATCAATCTTCAAGCACTTATGACTACTTATATCCACTACTGTGTGAAACTGATATAACATACTTTTAGCTACAGTATCCACACTTGCATCTCCTAACTTCAGCTGAAATGATTTGATCTAATAATGTAACTACTTAAAAAAAACAAAGCAAAACAAGATCTGGAAGGCAAAGTGGCTAAACTGGTCACCTTATTCTCAAAAACCCCATCAATAAATACATAAAAGTTTTAGTGCAGTGCTGGTAATCCCAGGCTGCTCTGGCAATAGGTTCTATGGATGATATAGAAATAAGTTGCATTTTTACTTCAGTTTATGCTACTGCATTAATATCATAAGGAATGAAAACGGTACAGTTAATGTTTAGAAAAAAATATACATACTGAACATTCCTGCTCAATAAATTTAACAGTAAAATAGTGCAGTAGCAGCAAGACCTCTTTTTAACAGAAAATGAGGAATAAAGACAAATGAAACTAATATTTAAAGAAATAACTACAATTATTTTGTAAGTTAAACATTTTCTTCAAAGCATGACACTCAGATAAATGGGGAGTGACATTACAACGAACACGCACCGTGGATTATCATAGCAGAAAATTTACACCTAGCAGACACCATGGATTATCCTAACAGGAAAATTTACATGACAGATAAGCTGAAAGTGTATAAATAAACTGAATTTATGTATCAGCTCTCTCTCACAAAGTATTTGACATTTTGGTTTATTTCTGCATGCAGAGTCACTTCTGAGCTAATGTCTACTTAGAGTCAAAAGAATTTTACAGGTTCATGAAATGCTTGTGCAGCACAGAACTTTTGTTTTACAAGAATGTGTTCCTCTGTAGACACAAACATACCCATACATATAGAAACACATATTTTTCAGTCTCCTTTTCTGAACAGCAAAAATTAGTTTTAAGGCCTGCACGTTCCCATTCGAGAGCACCAAGATGAAGTGAATGATAAAAAGACATGCTATTTTTTGAATGATAGAATGTTTTGACACTTACTTTAGAAGTGTTTTACCTCTCACATCTGTAATTTGCACCACAGACAGGTTGTCTAAAGTATGTTCTTAAATATATCAGTCTTGCTCATGGAACATTTTACTCAGATTTGTCTGCTACATTCAAATACTGTCTGAGGTACTCCTATGTATAACATGACATGAAAGATTTCTTCATAATTCCTTTGGAAAACTGCTAGAATCAGGGCAAGTGCACACTAACAAACATGACAAGGATCACTGTCACCCTCTATGATTTGGAGATACAGGTAACAAAAGAAAAAGCATTCAAAAATCCTAAATAATGGAACGAAACTACAACAGAAAAGAGACATGATGTGCTCCATTACTAGTTTTTTTTTGTCTTTTGGGTTACCATAAAATTCACAATCATCTGAACAAACGAATTTCCTTAGGTATTTCTGTCCTCTACCTAGGAAACTCAATAGGCTGCTGGTCTTAGAAGCAGAGCATTTTACTTCTGGACTGTCCTGTTTATACATTTCTAGAGTTTCTGGAACAATGTCTTTTTAAAGACAGCAAGTACTGAGTATGAGGGAATCAGCGCTATACTTGTAAATAATTCACCAGTGATCAGAGGTAAAGTCTGATACACTGACTTAGACCTTCATCCTCCTTTAAGTATTGCCATTTTCTGACTCTTCAGCAACAGGTAAAAGAAGCATGTTAATTTTTTTTGTTAACTTCTTCTAAACTTGATGTTTGGGAGGTTGAATGCAGAATTGTCAAATTGACTTAAATAATGGCTTGCAAAGAGTGTACCTTCAGTACATATACACAGAGTGAAATCTTCATGATTTGATTGCGACATTTGGGCAATATGTAAATCTACATGAAACAACCACTGCCCAGCTGAACCCAGAAAGCTTGCGAATTCCGAATCACTGAGTTCGTACAAAAAATAATCAGTCCTTATCATTTTAGATGCAGCATACACAGCTGTATAGACACATAATAACATGTATAGTTCACTACTTGGAAAACACTTCTGCTAATACTTCACACCTCCACTTTCATATCTCTAACACTAATTGTAGAAGACATCGGTAGAAAGACTGAATGATACACTCATACCTCTTTAACACAATACTGAAGTTTACAATACGCTATTTTTAAAGCTGAATGTCTTGAGATCCCACAACAACTTGACTACCATTCAACGTCTTATTTTAAGTATATCTTGCTTTGTAATAGTCATTGTTGATAGATAACTGCAAGGTTGTTTTGCTTTCCAAATTCATAGGTAATCTATTATAAGAATTATGAATTTATTTAGTTTTACAGCAAGATGCACTCTGCTGTTAAAATAGCTGTTTAGAATTCCTCACTTGTGAGCTGTTTTAAGTGCTAAGTACACATCAAAACTAACAAAAAATGAGCAAAAGTAATGTATATCCTCCAAATTCTACCGATGTACACAAGTACACAATCACAGCCCTCTTATTGCTGTGAAAGTGAGAGTTCACATAACAAAGCACAAAAGCGCCCAAAACACATACGGCGAGAACAAGCAGATACTCTCTATACGTTTTAAGAGACATAACCCAATTTTCAGTGTGGTTAAGTCTTATATCCTGGTAAATGCTTACAAAGGTTTATAATTTCTTAAAAGTGGCCACCTTGTGCCTTGAAATATGCAGGTTCCAGTTTTCAGTAGCGGTAATATATTACAGTATCCAGCCTCCAAAGAAACTCAGTGTCTAACTTAAGAGCGACTGACTTTCATATTTGCAATTGAGAATGTGTAAAGAAACGCCAGCAAAATATTATTTCCAGTTCAATTACCACTGTACTGCTCGTAAGTTAATAAATCCTTATGAAGATCAGACACTGAGAAGGACGTATGATTATACATCTGATGGAAAGAAATGGCACGGTTAGGGAGGATGATTCTGTCTGCATCTTGAGGATGTGTTAAAAAAAAGTTTCTGCCTTAATATATGCTGTTTGAAAGCCCTGAACTAGTTTTCAAAACTTTATCCTTCAAAGGCATTCTTAATATTCAAAAAGACCTCGCTAATTAACTCCTAAAACTACCTTGAGTCCAGCCTGCTTCTCCTGCTCCTTAGAAAAGTTTTAATTACACAGATTAAGCACTGGAATTCCAGCTGTCACCTTCCAATCGCTTTCTTCCTTTTTAAATAAGGTGCTTTTGTGCTGATCGCTCCCTTTGCTTTGAGAAGAGCTTTGGACGGGTTGTTTTTATGATTTAGCTATTCCAAATGATGCGGCGATATGGAAAGCACATTTAACCCCTTATAGGACACATAACTCTTGCTGAAACGTTATGACATCTGGCGATCAGATCAAGTTTTATCCCAGAGATAATTATCTGAGCACTCAAATGGTAGTTACAGAGAAGGTCATGGCTCTATCATCAGAAGGGTGCATGGTGACAGCACAGGGGGCCCAAGGCAGGAGTTCTTTCAGGGTAAATTCCTTCTTTAGGTAAAGGAAAGCTAATCCAATTCCATTGTTACAATTAAATACAGAAAGGCTCCCAGACAAATGTTGGGAACTGTTTTGCTAGAAATACTCCAGACAGCTTGTCAGGGAAGCAGACCTAATCTGTGTCTCTTCTCTCAGCAAAAGGTTAGATGAGATGACCTCAGAGGCCCCTTCCAGACCAGAGTTTTCTGTGATTCTGCAAGTGCATAAGGCTACATAAACTATCACCACTGCAGTTCTCTCCCCTTTCTGTATTCCCATTTGGAGGAAGGTGGCCAGAAGAATGTTTCAGGGGATTTCACCTATGTGATTGCAGCTACCCTTAAGTGTACAAATGAACTAATACAGTGGGAACAGCTCCATGGAAGTGTACTTAGTTGTGAAAAGATCACTTGATTACTTCTGCTAGTGTGCGTGGCTCCTTCTGCCAGTCTCATGGCAGGGCCTGCTTAATGTACAGAGAGACAGTGTTCTCCAGCCAGGATGCCGAGCATGAGCCATTCCCTGGCCATTCTCTGGCCTTAAGCTTTGTGAAGGTCATGAGCTCTCTAGCTATGCCTTTTAGGTAAGCATGTGCAGGAAGTGGGATGGTGATGCTGACCATTTTAAAAATAGAAAAAGAATGATCAGAAATGCCTAAATCCCCTGGCCCAGAAGTCATTATGAGTGGCTCACACAGAATTTATGGCAAAAATCTAAATTACTCAAATTATATTTTAATCAAGGTCTGCTAATATTTACTCAGTGTGCTCAGCAGGAAGCACTCTCCTGGAGTTCCAGCGCTGATAAATTGGCCAAGCTCTGTACGCTTATAAATACAGTAATTTGTTACGAGTGTCTCCAAACCCATCTGAAGTATATGGTCAATTTCCCACAAATATGAAGGGCAATTCTCACATTTCGGAGTAACTTAAAATTTATCTGGGGTTCAGATCCAGACTAACTCAGCACAGGCTTACAAAGGGTGCAGTTAGGTTAATACAGGCAACTCCCCTCACCAGCTGAACATTTCTCCTGCCATCACCTAGATGTCTGAAGGAATTGGCTAAACCAGAAATCTCCAACTCCCCCTAGTTCCATCTTCCTTGCTGCACCATTTCCAGCTCACTGTGAACAACACAGCCTGCCAACTGTCACTGAGCTTCAGCATTATCTTCAAACTAAGACTTCTTCAAGTTCTTTTCTGAGGAGACTCACAAACAGCATTTCCTTCATTTCCTTCAAACTTCAGTAGGCAGATATGTTACAATTCCCAGTTACCATCTACGCTGATAGTACCTAAACTGAGTATTTACCTTCATGAGAAAGACATAGAAATAAGAAGTAGTTTTACGCCACAGCTATCTACAGCCCTTAAAAGTGGAACTGAATATGCTAAAAAAAATTACTATATACAGCATTTGTTCTGTAGAGGGTGTTCTTTCTTTGCTTACTGTTATCAGACAATACAAGAAATACTAAAATAGCTTCACCTAATGAAGATACGTTTTTCTTCTTAGCTTTAAAACCGGGGGTAACTTGTGGCATTAAAATTACTTAAATTATCAAATCCACTGAAATGCAACAACACTCATAGAAGCACAGTTTCGTAAAACCTTTTGAAGGCATGGAAGCAATATTTTCAGTATAGAGTAAGAGACTCAAATTTAAGAAAGAAATAATCTAGAGGTGGTAAACACACACTGCAATGAGTACCATGGACATGTAATGACAAAACAAACCTTATCCTCAGGTAATGAAGAGTTAGGGATGCAGCAGCTAGTCATCTCTACACAAAGAATGTCAAAACTAAGACTCAAATCAATGTCCAACAGCTGCCAGCAACCAGACCTCCTGTGTAAAACACTTTCTTCCCTTCCCCAAAGGAAAGAAATAGTCTCTCCAAATATCTTTAGCATGAAAGCCAAAAAGGGAGATTTGGATAAATACGACACTTATATTTCGCAAGTCTTCAAAAGGACAGTTTTCTCTCTTGTGAGGAAACACTACAGCATTCTAGTCACTACCTAGCTAACAGTACATCCTGCTTCCCCAGAGCTCTGGGAACTGGAGATCACAAGGGGTTTATTGCTGAAATGCAAGTATACTTCAGGCCAATAATTTTTGTCTAGACTACCTCTGTTCTACAGCACACTGCAGAATTTGGGTGCTTATAGAGCTAGAAATACATTTTTACAAAAGCACTTCAATATACATTTATACACTGTAACAAGTGTTTCTGTCAATTGTTTGTCAAAAGGTAAAGTTCTAGGATGTACATTCTACTAATAGCAGATCATACTTAAGAATAACCATATGAACTCTAACAAAGTAATATAAGCAATAATGCTATGTGCTTATAAAAATCAAGCATAAATATTATTACTTCTTGTAACCTGCATCAACTCTAGAGAAATCTGTGCAATGGCTGAGTTCAGTGGCAGCAGACTCAAACACGGAGACTGCTTCAATACAACGATACCGCTGGAGCCCTTCTGTCATTTGGTTTTGAAAGTTTCTGATAGTTCTTAAAGACAGACCAGACATCATGCTTGAAATCCTACAGCTTTCTACCGAGCACTGAAATCCTTTGCCAGCCATCAGCAGGGTAACATAGCATGGAAAAAAATATTCCCAGTGATACGCAGAGAAATAGAGGAAGTCTGAAAAGATAGGCAGATGCAGAAACATGATACCCTGAAACTGGGGTGGTACTATTACAAGTAAAAGTAATAAACCCCTCCCTCAATAGGCACAACGTGTTCTACCCAAATGAGGCTCCCCTGCAGGTAAAAATACAAGCCCATTAAAATATTTCATATAAAAACGCCACAGCCAGGCTTTCACACTGATGGCAGGTAGTGGTTCATCTGCACAATGCTGCCAGCGTGACTGGATCCTGCTCACACTGCCTTGTACAAGCTTTATTGTTTCATCATCCTCTCTCCGCAATCAAGCAAAGACAGCTACAGATGGTCACAAGACAGGTATGAGAGATAAAGGAATCAAGCTGATAAAGCTTAGCTTTCCTGAGATAGACCCCATTTTCCTTTCTTCTCAGCCAGAAAACATTCAACAACTGGGGAAAAAAAAAAAAAGTAAAAAAACCCCAATAAATAAATCGAAGGACAAATCCAGAAAAATAAGAGAAAGTGCCTGGGAATAATTTAGATATTGATGAGATACTAAATTGGGCAGTGATTTGGGTACTGCAAGCTGATACTTCACTACAGCCAGAATGGATTGGGGTTCTATGCCAATTCCTACATTTGTGCAGGGATTATTTTATGTAAGGGTCGGGTAACCATCTTCACTGTCTTGTACCAGGATGGGTGGTGGAAATCCCATAGCCGTCATATGAAGGGGATGAATTTTGAAATCTGATTGACATGTAGGCCACTTAATACTGCACCGAACTCTATTTCTGCATGTGCATAAGCAAGTCACTTAGAGAATAGGACAAGTCAATTCTTTATTACATCTTCATAAAGAGATAGTTCTTCTAAAGCGTGTGTTTCATTTTCCTACCTCTCCTCAAACAACAAGAAGGGATTTAGAGGCAGCAGTGTGTATCAGTCAACATCTTTCATGCCATATGAAATACCTAAGTTTCCCATCCATAAATTTAATGAAGTATTATGATACTTAAAAAAGAATTTTTATAGATAAGTCAACAGAAAGCCAGAAAGAATACAAAGGAATACTGACATACAGGTTACCCCACTTTCAGGTACTTAATGGTAATGAAACTGATTTTCTCCTACCAATATATTAAAAAAGAATTTAAAAAGTTGTAATAAACAAGAAAATGGGAAATGTTCTCCTACTAATTTAGTGTGTGTTTTACAGACCTTCCTTTAGATGTCTACAATATTATGCATGTTTGCATTAATGATTATTTATTTAAGGCAGGCAAGGTATTCCCAAAACCTGAAAACTAGAGATGGCAACATTCATATATGACCTGGAACAGTATACGTACAACCTCCTGCTGCTTTGTCAAGATCCTCTTGTGTCGTAGTTTGAGGCCCCTCAAACAGTTCTGTGCACCCCCCCCCCCTTTCTTCCCCAGTCCCGGGGAAATGGGAAGGAGAATCCAAAGAATGCAACTCCCACAGGCTGAGATAAGAACAGTT
>JASSUY010030860.1:88953-101872 GCA_032466535.1 Forpus xanthops | reverse complement strand
CCCGCGCACCCAGCGCTGTTTGCTTATCTCTATTCAATAAAATTAAGAAAACTACAAAGTGAGTCATTTATCACAGCCCTTATAAACCTGCCTTAGTTGCAGAGCATCTTGCTTTCTAAAGAAATGCCAGGATTTAATAGCCCTATACTGACTTAAACTGTCAGAACAGAGCCCAAGCACAGCTTTCTTTGCCTCTGAGCCTTTTTTCATTCCCCAATAAGCTGACATCCTGCTTAAATGATTTCCTTTCTGCGGTACCCTGTAAAATCAACACTGTGCTCAAACGAGGAAATAAAATTTAGAGTATGCTTTAAGTATGCTGTGGTCCCAAAGGGCATCCCACAAGAAACACCCTCAACTATACAGTAGTAGCCTGCACAGTGGCTTCCTATTGCACTGTGCCCACACACCCAGGGTCACATCCCACAGGCATCTCATGTAGTTGTGAAATTATATCGTTAATGAATGGACAAGTGTAAAAGCTGAAAATTAGGAATATGAAATCATGGTGAACTGCCTGGTTCAAATTCCTTATTTAAAGGTTATAATTTGCAAATTCTCACCAAGATATCATAATTATATTGTTGGCTGACACCTGTGCCTTTGGTTTATAGTATTAATCTCTTGCAATAAGCTTTCTAATTAATATTTGATTCTATAACTATAGTCTTCAGGGGGAAATAAACTTTCAATTTACAATATAACACAGTTGCTATTTTGGAGTGGGGCCTGCCTGTTGGACTAAGGTTGTATGTTTTGCTAATGACCAGAAGGTATGATACCCTGTCCCCATTTTAATTTGAGTTAAAGCCTCATTCACAGACCATTTTGAACAAAACATTAATGAATCCAAAGGTAACACTCAACAATTTGTTTCTGGTTTGGTGCTTGTTTTTTTGTTCCTTTTTCTTGTATTTCCAAATTTAATTCCAAATCTTAAAGAAACATTTATACAGAAGAGAAGCAAGACCCATATTCAGTCTTCTTGTGAAGAAAAATCAGAGGACATAATGCAGAGGAGTTAACATTCAGTTTTTGGTTTGATAAATGCACATCATTTCTGCAGAAATACAAGTAATGTTATGGAGTCCACAGTTCAAATTCAGTATACTTCTAAAATTATTTGCAAGAAGACCAAGATAGTCTACACGATCGTGGCATAGTAGGTAAATTATTTTCAGTCTATCTGCCACACTTGCCAGTATATTTCTGAAACAAATTGGAAAACAACCCAAACATTGATAAAACTTAACTAGCCCTGGGGAGGCTGTGTCCCAGGAATAGAGGAACTGACGTTATTTATGGAGTACACACATTATAGAAAATCAAGAGAATGAAGGTGCAATAAAGACTGCACTTACAGATGCAGAGCTAAATCAGTCAATATTATTGTACATAACTAGGATAAAAAGTCACATTTGTAATCTAGTAGGAAGCCCTCTGAACTAGGACATGCTAAATGCATCTGTTTTCCCTTGAATGGATATACTGAATAAAAGACTATTTTTTTAAATGCCTAAAATATAAAAATGTAAATTAAATATCGACCTTCCTTATGACTTCTTCTAATGCTAATCAGGCCATATCTTTATAGAAGCTGGAGACTGAATATGTGAGGTTCATTCCTACTTTTCAGCTGATCTCTTGGTGCCCACAGAACACATACATTGCATTGAAGTCTAGCAGCAAACAGTGGTTGTGATACACTCTGGGCACTTCACTATCTGATGAAATGAATTGTGCTTATCACTAAGTGATTTCTGCAGGACTTGTCTGAGGTTTAGCCCTCTATCAGAGCAGGTCTACAGAATCCAGGGATCGTTTAACTGCCACTGGCTGCTGAAGCCTCAGAAATGACAAGATTCCAACTCTTCCCTCTAAAACTGGAGCTGCCAGGCTGAGGCTAACCACAGGCAGTTTCAACAAGATCAAGTAGTGTAGAGCTGGTCAGAGAGAGTAGGAATGAATCCTGAAGTCACAAACCCAGTAAGCAGCTGAGCTGAGACCCAGGGATAACTAGTCCCAGCAGCCAAAAAGCTTCCCCTTAGGCTATATAGCATTTGTGTATGCCATAATGTGTCACACTTTGGCACAGTAGTGGACAACTTCTAACAGCACATCCACTAGTACAGACCTTCCATGCTGCCTGAACGTGATTCATACTCCGAATTATCACAACAAATCATTTAAATGGATATACTCATTTATAACTAAATGCATATAGCCTATGTAATGCTGCCTGTGAAGACAAAGCATTGTTTCTCAGTGTTTTATTAAACAGCTGAATGCTTTCAAAAAATTGAAATGTCAGACTATGTGATATTGCACCATTTCATAGTTATTCTGGAGTGAGCATTCCAATAGGAATTAGTATTTATTCACTTAAAATGAGTCAGATTTACACTTAGACATACCACAGGCACAGCATTTCTGACAAAATTGGTAGAAAACACAAGCTATGGCAGCTGTCAGTCTGTCTGTAACAGCAAGGTCACACACAGAACCTTTTCTTATCATGTCAGTTTAGTGTAAACGCAACACACCTGACAGACCACACCTTGTCCACATAGCTTTTGTGAAGGTTTTTGGGCTGCAGCCCATACAATGCAATGCTTGGATTCCTCATGCCTGTAACTGAAGGGGACCATTATCAAAAAAAAGAAATATAAACTCCGATACCTGGGATGAAAACTAGCAGAAGCATTTGATCTATTCACACACTTTGGTACTAATTAGGACTGCTTTGAGCAAATGAGGTTTTTTACAGGACTTGCCAAACATATAGAACATGCCAAACGGTTACAGAGGAAGTCAATGAGCTCTGAGTATAATGCATAAGAAAGGAAAGTCTAGCAGTTTTGAGCTTTCCATTGTACTATTGGTAGTGTTCCAGATTAGACGCATCTCTCAACTTTCACACAAACATACAAATGTGACAGAATCTTTGAGACATCCACAGCCTGATACATCAGGCACCTTGAATTTATTTCTACAGTTTGCTTGTGGAGTTGATGTTCCCTAAAATCACAGACCTATGTGCTCACATACATCTATACAAACCCCCTAAATCTGATCCCTGGCCACCCTGCAGCTGCAGTATGTACATTGCCACAGTTCTGGTGCAGGCCTAAAGAGTTCACACAGCCTTATCTGGGGAGTCTAAGGATTCAATCACACCTTCTGCTCTGAGCCCTGGCAGCTAATACCATTCTTAGAGATGAAAACATGGGACTGAGTACGTATTGCATTAAGGATTGAGTATGTATATGATTGATTATGTAGCTGTATGAATAGTTTTCATGCTATTTCATATGAGCAGTGAGATTTTCTATCCCTTTCAAGAACTTCTTTTCCTCCCTGTGGGCCCACAAGCTTGAACAATGCAGCCACAATGAAATAAGACTCTGTTTTTAATTTAAAAACTGTATCTATATGTGCTTGATGTAAGCACTTAGTTCACAGAAGAAACACATTTTCTAGACTGTAAAGCTGAAACATTTCTTTGGGCATGCTGTCAAGATCATCTATTTGAACTAGTGTCAGCCACTATTAGAAGCTACACAATATGCCAGTTGTTTCCATTTGATAGCTTATTGAGTACTATAAATAAGAATGCATAAAACAAGAAAAGATGCAATTGTGTTTTATCTTGGACAGTTAAATGGAGAGAATTATTTGTGCTTTCAGATATCTCTTTACGCTTTTTATATTATGGACTTATTTTTCTCAACGCTTTCCATCAAAATGCATAGCTTTATAACCACAGTTGGCATAAATCACTATTGCTGTACTTGGACCAGTGGAATTCTGTTTATTTGTACAGTTGATAATTTGCTCCCAGAGTTACTGTGCCTAGGCACTGGTATCCGTAACTCGACAGCATTAAAATACTTTATAGCACTATCAGTGCACATAGATAAAACTACAAAATGCTGTGACATTAGTTAATTTGGGGGGGGGGGGGGGTGTGCTAGTGAAAACACAAGAACTTTAACACAAAAGGTAATGTCTCCATTTCTGGTGTATAGTATGGCATTTTGTAACAAAGTTTCTTTACACTACAAACTCATTTACAATACTACAATGACATGTAGATCTATGGGTTTACTACTTCTATTGTTTTACCTGTTAGCTTCTATGCAGTCCCATAGTTCAGCTTCCCTCAATGAAGTATTTTACTTTTTCAACCAGTTTCTCTGTCACTCAGGTTTGGTGGGATTCCTGTCTCCAAGGTCTAATCATCTGAAAAGTGGCATAATCTAGGCTAGTCATACAGGTGATCTTTGTAATCCCTGTAGAGGGGCTGATAAATCACTCCCCCATCTAATTCCTTAATGGTTGAATACAATAGGAGACAAATTGTCTTTAGAAGTTTTTCTTTCCCATAGAGGTAACACAGACTAGATAAATTGCTTAGACGAAATATCTTATTTCTAGATGGATGGGAGCTGCTTGCAGCTGATCTACCTTCAACTAGTGTGGCAGCACAGATGCCAGCATGCACTGTGCACCCACTGTTAGCAAAGAGGTTAACACATGGCTAGTCCCATGCTGCAATCTCTGGACACCTACTATACCAATAACAAGTCAAGTAACAGGGCATGTGCTGCTGCAATGCCTGGTGCAACTCAGAAGTATAGGTCTGAGAGCAGAAAGTGTGGGTTGAGATCAGTGCAAAGAGTTGTGGTCAATGGCTCAATGTCCAGCTGGAGACCAGTAATGAGTGGTGTCCCTCAAGGATCGGTGTTGGGACTGGTCTTGTTCAACATCTTTTTCAGTGACATGGACAGTTTGCAGATGAAGCTGCATGGTTCGGTTGATATGTTGGAGGGAAGGAATGCCATCCAGAGGGACTTTGACATGCTTGTGAGGTGGGCTGATGTCAACCTGATGAATTTTAACCATGCCAAGTGCAAGGTCCTACAGCTGGATGGGAGCAATCTCAGGCACATCTATAGGTTGGGCAGAGAAGAGATTTAGAACAGTCCTGCGCAGAAGGACTTGGAGGTGCTGGTCAATTAAAAAATGAACATGAGCTGGCAGTGTGTGCTTGTAGCCCAGACAGCCAACTGTATCCTGGGCTGCATGTAAAGGACTGTAACTAGCAAGTCCAGGCAGGTGATCCTGCCCCTCTACTCTGCTCTCGTGAGACCTCACTTGGAGAATTGTGTGCAGTTCTGGTGTCCCTAACATAAAAAGGACATGGAACTATTGGAACAAGTCCAGAGGAGGTCCATGAGGATGATCAGGGACTGGAGCACTTCCTGTATGAAGATAGGCTGAGAAAGTTGGGGCTGTTCATCCTGGAGAAGAGAAGGCTGCATGGAGACCTCAGAGCAGCCTTCCAATATGTGAAGGGAGCCTATAAGGATGCTGGGGAGGGACTCTTCATTAAGGACTGTAGTGATACAACAAGGGGTAACGGGTTCAAAACTTAAAACAGAGGAAGTTTAGACTGGATAAGAGGAAGAAATTCTTTACTGTAAAGGTGGTGACATACTGAAATGGGTTGCCCAGAGAAGTTGTGAATGCTCTGTCACTGGTGGTGTTCAAGGCTGTGTTGGACATAGCCTTGTGTGGCATCGTTTAGTGTGAGGTGTTCCTGCCCATGGCAGGGGTGTTGGAATTAGATGATCTAAAAGCCTTTTCCAACCCTAACTATTCTATGGTTCTATGATTCTATCAACAGGTAGTAGTCAGAGAATGGTAGTAGTCAGAGAAGAATCAGAGAGCTATCAGAGAATAGCAGAGAACTATTGCACATCAGAGTCCACTGAACTCTGCACATAAAGCTTTTATTATCCTAGGAGTATGTGAAGAGTCTGTATATTTCTCTATATACAGAATTGTACAACAGACGTTCACATCTGCTACACGTCAACATGCTGTAAAAGACACTTTGAGCAATGTTGGTCCTCTTGATACTATTTGCATTAAAATGAAGTGGTATTAGCAGTAAGAGTCCAGGTTCATCAGTTATGATCCCTCGTATTCCTTTCTTCACAACCCAGCACACCCACTTGCTCTCTTCCACCACTTATGACAGCAATTAAAGTGAATAGCTCATGAGTTTCTCTGGCAAATATTATTTGCTGGATTTAGTCATGTCAGTGTACTACTGCCCTCAGCAGTCACTGTATTTTCTTTGTAACAGGTCATTGTATCTACAATAAGAGGATCAAAAGTTAATGTATGTCAATTTCCAACTGCTACAGTTCACTGCCAGGCACATTTGATTAGAAGGATACTAGGTGACAACAGGGAGAAGAATGAGCTGAACCCAATCTTCTAATGATAGCTCTCTCTGTTATACTTGCAAATTATTAAAAGATTTGTATTGCTTTACAGAAAATTAATGAGGCATATAAAAACTTGGAGAACTCAGGCTATATGCTAATAAAAAGGACAAAGACATTTTGTTGCAAATAACACCAAAAATTAACAGTCATTACCCCGGTTAGTTACCATTTGGATGAGTAACTGAGACAGAAGACTGAGGCTCTAATTAAAAATTTGAGGCTCTAATTAAAAAATTGTCAACAACCCTTCAGCCTTTCCGTATGCCTTTTCCTCTCCTTCCCTACCAAAAACACACTCCTCATTTTTTTCCAGGATGTGACACATGGCCAGAGACACAGTCAGAACCAGGTCGTGAATCTGAGCAAAGACAGCATAAACCTGCACAAGTTAATGATTAAAAACCATCTGATTACAAAAGGAAAAGTCACTAAAGAAAAAGTATTTATGATCTGGCTCTGCAACGAAAGATGTGAAGCCAGACCAGGTACACAGAAAGACTACTGGAAGGTAACAACTGCAGTCAGTTTTCCTTTCCCACCGCTAAAATACTTCTGTTGATCAACAGTAAATAATATAACATGGGCCAGAGCTATATATGGAACAGGGACATAATAACGAAAACCAGATTATACTTTTGTTATATTTGGTTCTAATTGACAGGAGAACAATGACAGGCATTTCTCCAGTATTTCATAACTTGCTAAGAAGCAGAACTAATGAGTTTTTCTGGAAGCAATAATAGCAGTCAAGAGCATTGGCTCCTTTTGGGCATGGTTTTCACACTAACCATAGTAACAGTGTTAAGTGTTTCCATTAATGTAACTCTATGTCACTTGCCATACTATGAATTATTTAATGACTTTTCTCATATAATTGCTTTTTAAAATCAGCAGGTGATTTGTAAGGTTGTTTGATTCTATTTCTCAGAGCTGGCTTGTCATACTGGCCCAGCTTTGTGCTGGTGTTAAGAGCACAGGAAGAAATTAACTGGCTGAATAGAGATGTTAAGTGTCACGCAATGCCCAGACTGGAAACTGAGAGGGATTTCTTAGTAATCTGATGCTCAGAGAGTGCCATAATATAAATGACCAGTTCAAAGCCAGGGAAACAGCTATAGGATTTAGTAAAAGGTCCTATGATTGTCTGTTAGCTTTTCATTTTGACTAGTACATAATTTCCTGATGTATTCAATGAATACATGAATTCAACAGCTTTATCAGTTATCAGTGACAGAATTTCTACATAAGTTTCAAAGTTTCAATATAAAATCAGAAGTGCTTTGTCAGATTTTGTTGTCATTCCTCATTCCTTATTTTCAGCCATACCTGTCTATTAAATTTATTTCACCTACCCTCCAGCTATTAGCTGTATATTGTCTCCATAGCAATCCTTCTCTTCAGCACAGAACCAAAAGAAGAGGCGTGGAAATTGTAGCTTTAGATGAAGGGTGTCATTTGAATGCTTTCTGGAGCAGGGGATATGGCAATTCTGACACTTTTGGATAGCATCACTGTGTGCATTATCTTTTCCATATTCATATTTCATCAACCATTTGTAAATTTTCATTTAACTTCACTTACTTTAACATAGGCTTTGCTCACATTTTGTAATAACTAACAACATGAACTTAATACCAGCTACTTTCCTCACACAATTTTACATTTACACTGCAGATCTTTAGATGCCTTTACAAATTATGCTTCCCATTATGTGGGGAGAAATCACTTGGTTAAACACCCAAGATTATAGGTGATTAGGATTCTTTTTCCCACAAGCCTTTGCCATATCTTTTCTAAAATTTTGGCTCCTTTTACAACAGACCAGCATCGTTAACATCAAGAAATTTCCCTTTCTACAGCCAACAGTTAGCATATACATAGAATCATGGAATAGTTAGGGTTGGAAAGGACCTTAAGAACATCTAGTTCCAACCCCCCTGCCATGGGCAGGGACACCTCACACTAGACCATGTCACCCAAGGCTCTGTCTAACCTGGCCTTGAATACTACCAGGGATGGAGCATTTACCAGAGCTTTGGGCAATCCATTCCAGTGCCTCACCACCTTCACAGTAAAGAACTTCTTCCTTATATCTGACCTGTTTATATCTGACTTTCCCTGTTTAAGTTTAAACACATTACTCCTGTCCTACCGCTACAGTCCTTGATGAAGAGCTCCTCCCTGGCATGCTTTTGAAAAACACAGCAAAGGGTACATTGTTATTAAATACTATATTTCTCAAATAGTTGGAAAGGTCTTTATTAATCAATAAGTATATTCAACAAGATTAAAGATTAATCTGTCAGGCTTTTGACTATGTGTTGTCAACCTAGCTTGACTGCTTTGTCACTTCTTCATATGTTTTTGGCAATGAACTGATTCAATACTACTTTCATAACGAACACGTTTCCTACTAAAAAGTACCTGCCATTCCACAATTCAACACTGATATATAGAGATGATGTACTGGTTCAAGTACTAACATTCCACAAAAGATGTAGCTCTACCTATTTATGTTCTTTAATAGTAAGGAAGGCTGCATGGAAGAGTTAAAGCTTAAATCCCTGCATATTTACTGTGTTAAGAGATGTAAGTATTTTGAATAATTCCCTACCTAGTCAGCCTTTAGGAAAAAAGCTCTGTCAAAACACAGATTCAGATTCAGTCATTTGAATACTTGTTCCGTAGATTGACAGCACATGTCATGGCAAAAAGAAGCAGCAATAAGACCTAGCTAGTCTTGAAGCAGAAAAGACTGCATGACATGTAATAGAGGTCTCTTTTTATTATTTAGCATAAAAATCCTACTTCTTGATAAAATTCACCACTGTAATTCAGCTATACATATTAAAAGCAGGAACCTAAGGGTAGATATGGAAATCTTGTTTTCAACACAACTTATAATTCAGTTCTTCACTACTATAAAGTATCTTAGTGGATAGAAGAAAGTTTTAGGAGGGAAAAACATATCAGAGTCAACAATAAAATATTGCCTTTAGCAACTCAAAATCAAGATACTAATATTTGCAACACCATTTTGTGTAAACAAACCATTATTAGACTCACTTTCAAAAAAGTTTCCTTGTTGATGTATTTTTATGTGATTGTCCATTATAGCATTTTAGAATACATACTGGGGAGCATTAGGGCCAGTTATTCTCAAAGAAGGAATAACACAAAAAAAAAAAAAAAAAATTTGAAATGATATTACAATTCCTGTATTATAATTAACATTCTCAGTCTCATTCAGGAAGAAAAAGAGAGAATGCAAGGGGAGACCATGAGTTATTAATATCATAGATTTCTCCGTAAGCTACAGTGAAATAATTATAGGATAGATAGAAAAGAAGCTTGTGCTTCAGCTCCCTGCAGCCAATTTTTATTAGGCTTTATATATATATATGTTTTTATAGATATTTTATATATTTATACGTATTATATACTATATATATGGTTTTTATATATTATATATTTATATGTATTGTATACTATATATATAAAGATTTTAAGTGCAATTTTTTTTCTAAATAGAAAGATACATACATCTATAAAGCTTTTGGTTTTCACAGTACAAATTAAGTACACTGAAATGCCACAATTCCCTTGGAGAGGGACATTTTACGAGGGCATGTAGTGACAGGACAAGGAGGAACGGCTTTAAATTGAAAGAAGGCAGATTTAGATCAGACATTAGGAAGAAATTCTTTACTATAAGGGTGGTGAGGCTCTCAAATAGGCTTGCCTAGAGAAATTGTGGCTGCCCCATCCCTGGCAGTGTTCAAGGCCAGGTTGGACAGGGCTTGGAGCAACATGATCTAGTGGAAGGTGT
This sequence comes from Forpus xanthops, assembly GCA_032466535.1. Taxonomy (NCBI): domain Eukaryota; kingdom Metazoa; phylum Chordata; class Aves; order Psittaciformes; family Psittacidae; genus Forpus; species Forpus xanthops. The sequence goes on along the minus strand of JASSUY010030860.1, from coordinate 91,744 downwards.
CCCTGCCCACGGGAGGGGGCTGGAACTGGATGAACTTTAGGGTCCCTTCAACCCTAATCATGTCATGATTCTATGAATTCCATTTAATTTAAGACCTTATTACCACTGGGAGAAGAGAAAATTCACACTACTGCAATGCCGTGTTTACTGATGTAATTGTATTTTGTTGCAGAAAAGTAGAGGTGGCAGGATACTAGTAGTAAGCTATATTATTTGGATTTGTGAATTCTGGAATTCAGTTGTGTAACTAAATTAGTCTATAGCTATTTTAGAGGCATAGTAAATTATTTCCAAATAAAAACATGCATTTTGTATGAATATAGCATATATGAACACTAATCTGTAGTTTTATAAGCCATTTACAATATATCACAGATGGTTTTGCAAACAGGTATGTCAAAGCTTGAAGACCTCCCAGATTCCTTATTTCAGCCTTTTCCAATATTTCCATGAGCATTTAGTTTTCGGACTACAAATAAATATTTATAAATTCAAATATTATCAATCAGAAATTAATCAGCATACGGAAAATTAAGGCTTTTCTGTCTGGACGTTTTTTCTCCTTTTGGTTTCAACTTTGCTAAATGTGATTCTCATTTTGCACAATGCCGAACATTTCTGTGTTGGCTGATCATGACCCATCTGCATTATGTAACTGTCAAAAGCCTGTCTTGGCCTTGGATCATGTTGAAAGCAACTATTGTACAGTTGGTCACTTGCCATTTTTATGTAATTGTCCAGAGAATGCCCTAGTTCACATTTAAATGACTCTGCAATACAAAATTTCTCCCAGCATTCAGTCAGGCTGTTGTCTTGCTCTGAATAGATCCTATTGAAAAGCAGAAATGTATGAATAGAGAGATACCCCACCGCCTGCTTCAACCCACTAGAAGCTATAACATGCTTGTGAATAAACAATATATATACATATATTAACAGGAAGTCAAAAATGAAAAAGTTTGGTGTGAAAAAATAACATTTAGATTCAGACAGGTTAGGCTGGTGTGGCCAAGTCAACAGTGCAACACTTATTACTGAGAATACTGCCATCATACCTTTATTGTTCCCGATCCCTGAAATCTGGGTAGTTTGCTCTTCTATTACAGGCTTAAATGGGGCATAGCAAGCGATGAACGTTCATCACTGCTTGTACTGCAGACAGGGCAGAGGGTGTCCGGATCATACACACACTTTCAAAACAAGCTGGGGAGCCAGTTCTGCAGTTCAGATGAGGCGCTTCAGTACACCCAGCCTTATAGTCCTCCTTGAAGCACAAAATGTCCCTGTTAGCTCTGAAATTGCCAGCCCCTGACCACTGCACAGTGCGGGCATTCCCAATGCAAAATCAGCTCACGATTAGTGCTGGTCACAGTGTCCTTTGTTTCTGTAATATCCGTAGTCAAGTTACACATTCCCATCACATGTTAATCCATGATGCTGTAACTGGAAAGCACTATTTGTTCTCTTCCCAGCTCTCACTGTCATATTTATCACCTCCACATGCTATCTTGCTTAGCTATCAGATGAGAGACTGAAGAGTCTGACTACTCTGCACAATAACAAAACTACATCAGTGACTTTTTAGTCTTCTCTTTTCTGCCAGGCACCAAAATCTGAAACCTTTGTGAGTCATAATTCAGCAGCCAGATCCATTAAAAGGCTTAGTAAACCTGGTGGACAGACCTGTACTGCATACTTCTGTGCCTACAGTTCTTGTTTTCAATGGCTTTTAGGTGGCTTTTAATTGGTAACATAAATCAGGCTTTGAACTGTAACTAAAGTCTAGCAGCCAGTAGGCTAGCAATGAGCTAAAAAGGAGTTCAAAGGAACATGAAAGATGCCAGGTACCTCCATCATGTTTCATAATGAATTAAAAGGTTACTTTTATTCAGATTACAGAATTCTGTGTCATACAGCTTTAGTTTAACTAAGGGACAACCACATCGTTTGGAGAATCAGCTTTGCTTGTAGACCTTCCACAAGATCATATGGAGTCAATCTGCAATCTCTAATTAGAAGAGATTTGCTATAGTTCATACCTAAATTATTTTTTCATAGGTATACTGACATTAATGAAATTTTAAAAAGGATTGTCTAGTTTGATTCTCCATCTGATGACAGCAAGCTCTGTGGTTCGGTTGATACGTTGGAGGGAAGGAATGCCATCCAGAGGGACCTTGACACGCTTGTGAGGTGGACTGATGCCAACCTAATGAAGTTTAACCATAAGCGCAAGGTCCTACACCTGGGTTGGAGCAATCCCAGGTACAGCTACAGGCTGGGCAGAGAAGAGATTCAGAACAGCCATGAGGAGAAGGACTTGGGGGTGTTGGTTGATGAGAGAATAAACATGAGCCGGCAGTGTGTGCTTGCAGCCCAGAAAGCCAGCTGTATTGTGGGCTGCATCAAAAGAAGCGTGATCAGCAGGTCAAGGAAGGTGATCCTGTCCCTCTACTCTGCTCTCGTGAGACCTCATTTGGAGTACTGTGTGCAGTCCTGGTGACCTCAATATAAAAAGGACATGGAACTATTGGAACAAGTCCAGAGGAGGTCCATGAGGATATTCAGGGACTGGAGCACTTCCTGTATGAAGATAGGCTGAGAAAGTTGGGACTGTTCAACCTGGAGAAGAGAAGGCTGCGTGAAGACCTCATAGCAGCCTTCCAATATCTGAAGGGGATCTACAGGGATGGCAGGGAGGGTCTCTTCATGATGGACTGTACTGAGAGGACAAGGGGTAATGGGTTCAAACTTAAACAGGGGAAGTTTAGATTGGATCTGAGGAAGAAAC
>JASSUY010030860.1:25876-88853 GCA_032466535.1 Forpus xanthops | reverse complement strand
TTATTATTGGTGGTAGCAGTAGTGATTTATGTTATACTTCAGTTACTAAACTGTTCTTATCTCAACCTGTGGGAGTTACATTCTTTTAGTTCTCCTTCCCATCCCTCCAGGAGTGGGGGGAAAGAAAGAGGGTGAAGTGAGTGAGAGAGCGACTGCATGAGTTTGAGAGGCTTAAACCACGACATCAGGGAAGTTGTGAATACTCTTTCGCTGGAGGTGTTCAAGGCTGGGCTGGACATAGCCTTGGGTGACATGGTTTAGTGGGAGATGTCCCTGCCCATGGCACGGGGGTTGGAACTAGATGATCTTATGGTCCTTTCCAACCCTGACTTTTCTACGATTCTATGATCTGTCACTAAGCTTTAAATTATGTACTTGTCATTGGAGATAGTCAGCGGTCTCCTCAGTGCTTTGCCTGGCATGAGGTGACTGCTCTGAATCCATGCCTTCATCATGGTAAAAGGCAGATGTGTGGCACTTTCTGAAGACACTGTCCAAGCTGCCGCGAGATGCAGTGCAGCCAGCTTCTTCTGTTGCCACTCACATTCATCCTCTTTTTTATTGAGAAATCTCCCTGGGCGTTTTTATGATGAGTTATACATTGACTGTAGATTTTCAACTTCTCTTTTTTGGCGCATCTACACTAGCTCTGTAGGTAGTATTTCAATATTGGTCTCATTAAGACTTCAAGAAGAAATAAAATTTTCTTCATATACTTATTCTTTGTTTAGCTGTATAAACATCCTTTTTTTTCTTTCCTCCCTAAGGGCTCAGCATTACAATCATTCTAGGTTACTCTGTATAACTGTCTAGCATCACTATTACTTAATGTTTTTTGGCCTGTGAGTCATGTGCAAGTTTTATCAGATATGGTAGGATAATTAATTCAATGTGATTAAGCACAGCATTGAACAGAACAGAAATAAGCCCTGTTTTCTGCAGAACCCTTATACAAATCACATCCATTGGTGAAAAATATGGACGTAATATTTACATAAATGTCACAAATGACAAATATACATATCTATATAAAGATATAGAACTTTATATATATATTTTAAAAATCAGCCAGCTCACTTCTCATAAATCCCTCTAAGGTCTGAATCATGAATGAAGCATATTGCCACATTTTCAATCTGAACCTCATGGAATACTTGTAAAAAATCTTACAGGTTTACACCAAAAAATTAAAAATATTAATTTTTTGGAAAATAAATTCAGTAAAATATTGATTTGATTTTATTCTTACCTTTTAATTCATAAGGAAGTTAACTGTATATCTGTTTTCTGTTAATTTGACTCAGCATGACCAGGCCACAACAGGGCATATCTTGGCAACACCATCACAGTGTTATTATCACATAACTTTTTAAAAAATATTTGTATAAGTATCATCTTATTGTTTAATACATAATGCAATAACACCAGATCTCTTTTTGTAGGAACAGAAACTCACTGCAGAAACCTACTGTTTATACGTTAATTAAATATATATCTGAATATCTCCAGAAATAAAAAAACACAATATAGTCCAGACTTGCAACAACTTTTCCTAGCAAAAACAAGGATTATCATGCAACTTACTCCTACTTTGCTACAAAACACACAGGAAGCGTATAGCAGTGAGAGAGAGGGCTTATTTAATATGAAGGAAACCTAGCAAATGTGTCTGTTTAGAACTCGGGAGAATGTTAGAAGGCTTTTTTGGAATTTTTTTTTGGTGTTTTGATTCTTTGTTTTGTTGCTTTTTTTTTTTTTGGTTTTGTTTAATTTTTTTTAAAAAAGGAATCCTGTTTTGCTCACTATCAATTAGGTTTCAGTCTAAGAGTTCACTCGAAGAGTCTAATTGTCCACTGCTTGCAGATCTGCCCTTGAAACCAGAGCCTCAGGCTGCAGCCCAGCCCAGCTGCCTCCCTGGATAACTGCTGTGAGCCTCAGGAAGTGGAAATCTGTGAAATACAGCTCTTCATTGGCACAATAATTCTTATCCATTTGCAAAGTAGCTGAAAACTGGCAAATTTCAGTGAGCCCTGAATTCTCTGAGTTTCCTAGTAGTAATCAGAATGGTGAGCAGGTATCTGACCATATTCCACCTGCCTTGCCATGCCCGAGTGCAGTTCTTTAGCCACACCATAAAGCACACTATCATAATGTCATTTAAACCATTCAAAAATCTTCTCTTTTTTCAAAGCTTTCTGTCTTGCAGATAATGACCCATTCCTTGTGCTTCCACCATACCCATTTCCTGATCAGCTCCTGATAACTGCAACTGTACTGCATTGCTCTGCTCCAGTTGGAGCTAGGTGCTTGGCTGGACATCACAGTTTGCCTCTGATTTATCTGATCCTAGCTGGAATACTTCGCTTTCTCTGGAGTGTCCTACATCTTTTTCTTATGATAATTCTTGTTTGCAACTTGGTCCTGCTGATTTAGGGCATAGCTGGACATCTGCTTCCCCTGTGTGTAACTGCATTTTCAGCTTTTTTAACCAGTATAATACCTTGTGGACCACTTAGCACTGCTGACCTGGATTGCCTGACCTTGGAGTGAGTTTCTGTTAAAGCTCTAATTATTAGGGCAATGGTCATTCTGCACAGAGCATTAGCATTCTGCAGTAACAAACTGTACTCAGCCTTTCCTGCTTAAATTCCTGATAGCTCTTTCTCATTGAAAAACATTTCCTGTTTTTGTCCCCTTAGACAGTTTTATCCATACACAGTTTTCTTAATCTAGGTTCCTCAAATTTTGACAGCAAAGGCTCACAACTCAGTTTTATAGCTCTTCCTGAGTTAGGAAAATGCCTGCATCTTCCAAATGCCTCTCATGAGAGATGAAAACACCATCTACTTTCTTGGGAATAAAGCCTAGGTATACTAGCCAAAACTCAACATGACGGAACAAACTGCATAGAATACTTTGCCAGATTATTCAAGCAGGTGATCTTGTGACAGCAAGGAAGAATTGTTTCTGCATATTGGAGATGTGAATAAATTATACTGTTCAGCAAGGCTTTTATTTCTTTTACCCCTTTCTTCAACACTGTGTAATCCAAAGTTACAACCAAGTCTTGTAGATAGTGATGACAGCATTCTTCTTTCTTTACAATGGATCTAGGATTTGGTATTAATAATGTTGACGGTATTTGGCTAGTATATATTATTTCTATTGCTAACTATAACATTTTAAAGCCAAAATATTATTGAAAATATTTCCTTGCTGTTTTACAAATAGCTTTTATGCCTATTTCAACACTGCATTTTTTATAAAAAACATTAATTTTATTCTGTTACACAACTGGTTCTACAAACTTTATTCAGAGAAAAAAAATCTGTCAGAATCCTCCTCAGGTACATGTGATTTCTTTTTTTATGTTGTGAGACTTAAACAGAGCAAGAGAATACTACAAGGCAAAACTCCTTAACTTTCAAAAGGAAGATTACATTCAAAGTGTAATTTATAACGTCAGGCACCATTAAACATAATGTATTATTCAGCTAAACACCATAATGTTATTCAATTCACAATGAAAATTGTAAATTAATAACTTGCCACCACTGATTTTCTGTAGAAATTGAGAAAAGTGATCCAGTTTACTTGAAAAAATTAGCAGCCCGTTACTACTATGAGCTTGAAGGACATCGAACATGTAAACAAACACCATCCAAGCAACTTGGACTAATTCATATAAAAGTGAAGCAAATGCCAAGGCAAACAAAGAACCATTGGAATACAACCAGCTGTGTGCTGGATTCACTTGTTCATATTTGGAAGGTGAAGGCAGATACATTATAAGCTGCTGTTTCCTGAAGTAAAACTAGTATCTGTTTTGCCCTGAGTAATTACTGATTTCATATAAACCAACAAATTACAACCCATGTTGCTGCTGCATTCAGAGAATATCCTGCATATTTATCCACATCTCTGTGATGTCAGGAAGTGTTCTGCTTTTTCTAGGCAATTTAAGGAGAAAGTAAGGAGAAATTAGTCAGACATGCAAAATTTTGAATGGAGATGGAAATTAACTTAGATGTTACTATTTCAAGGCCTAAACTATGAATATTTTTACCTTCCTCCTAAGTAATTTAGTATCCAGCTTTAGACAAAAAAGTTATAATAACTTTTCTAACTTATCCAATAAAATAAAAGTTTTGCACCACATTGTGACAGCATGACCTAACTTCGTAAGAATTTTGAAAGATGCTGAGCATCCTGGCTGTAGATCAGGAATGCACTTAAACATGCGCATAACTTGAAGCACTTGAGCAGTTTCGAAAGAGAAATTATGGCTGTACTGAGATACAGTAAAGGCAAAATAATAGTAACTGTAATATTGCCATTGACTTTGGTATATCCAGAATTTGAACCATGAACTATGTGGCTTCTAATAAGCTGCTTAAATCTAAGGTTTGTTGGTTTACTTAGATCAACTAGATAAGAAAAAAAATACAATCTTCAGGGCACACAAGCCTTTCCTCAGAAGCAGCAGAATTCAAAGCTAAGGACAAGCTAAAAAGCAAAAGCAAGCACAGATATTAAGTGTAACTCTGGACTGAATCAGGAAATTATGTAGCTGAGAATGAATAGGAACACTCTGAAGATTCAGTATACATGTAAAAATAAAATCATGCTAAAGGCCTTCCTTCAAACCTACTTCATGTCGCCGCTTCATAGCAATCACTGAAAGGATTTAGGCAGCTTTATGCAGGCAGCTTTAAGACTTTGTTTCTTCTCTGTCTTTGGTAATCAAGTCCTACAGAATCATAGTAATAAGAGTCCCAAGGTCTGGTATTAGAATTTTTGCCATCATGCCTGGGGAGGAGAAGGAAAAACTCACTTTGATATGTATTTCAAAGTTATTTTACTTGGTATTTATTGAGTATGCACAGTTATTCAATATTCCAAAATGGAAAGACTACTGCCATAACCATAAACTGTTAGCAAAATAAAAGGACCACACATTAAAAAAATATTTTTCATTTACATGTAAATATCATACTTTTCACTCACAAGAAAAAAAAGTATTTATTGGATAACATGGTCATAATCTACTCCACACAATCAACAGACTTTGCCTGCAATTTATTTTAAATTTGCAATTACTAAAAAAAAAACCTCTTGACTCTCCATAAGTAATCAGTCCTATTCTTTGTTGATATGCTTTGTCAGCAAAATGGTTACTGGATTTGTAGTATATTTATAATTAGGAATGAAAAAACACTTGCATCAGTACATCAGAGAATCCATCACAGTAACTAATGTTCATATGTGACTTTTAAATGCAGTAAAAGAAAATTGACTATTCGAGGTACCTATTCATAAAAGGTGCCTTTCTATGAGTGTGACATCAGAAAGTTGTAATATTTCATTAGTTACGTTGTGTTCATGTGAGAGGAAATAGTACATTCCCACAGTAATTTTCCTGAATGTCTCAACGTAACATCTTTGGCAGCTGTTTAAATTACAGTACTTCTATGGATCTTGAATAAAGATGTCTATCTTAAATGCATTTAAAAAAAAACACCAACTTATGATGACCTAGCATCATAAGATTAAACATTATACTTGTGGATAATTTTGCATATACACTGCTGTTTACTTCCTATAATTTGAAATTGAAATAGTCACTACAAAAAAGATGCACTAAAGATTTACACACATAGAATGATACCCAATCTATAACTTTTGCTGATGTGACAACTGCACATGAATATAGAGTCATAGAGTCATAGAATAGTTAGGGTTGGAAAGAACCTTAAGATCATCTAGTTCCAACCCCCCTGCCATGGACAAGGCCACCTCACACTAAACACCACCCAAGGCTATCTCCAACCCAGCCTTGAACACTGCCAGCAATGGAGTATTCACAGCTTCTCTGGGCAACCCATTCCAGTGCCTCACCACCCATACAGTAAAGAATTTCTTCCTCAGATCCAATCTAAATTTCCCCTGTTGAAGTTTTAACCCATTATCCCTTGTCCTATCACTACAGTCCCTCATGAAGATTCCCTCCCCAGCATCCCTATAGGCCCCCTTCAGATATTGGAAGGCTGCTATGTGGTCTCCATGAAGCCTTCTCTTCTCCAGCCAGAACAGCCACAACTTTCTCAGCCTATCTTCATACGGGAGGAGCTCCAGTCCCCTGATCATGCTTGTGGCCCTCCTCTAGACTTGCTCCAACAGTTCCATGTCCTTTTTATGTTGAGGACACCAGAACTGCACACAATACTCCAAGTGAGGTCTCACAAGAGCAGAGTAGAGGGGCAGGATCACTTCCCTCGACCTCCTGGTCACACTTCTTTTGATTTAGCTCATGATATGGTTGGCTTTCTGGACTGCACTTTATGTATATCTAATTATTACTCATATGCAATAACACCTACAAACACACTTAATTTTTTACAGTGCTGTTTTGTACTTACTGTGAAAGAATTTCAACTTCTCCATACCTACAAAGGAACAAAGAAAACATAACTGCACAGACAACATACCAAAGAGGCATGTATTTCATAATATAACATTTGCCTGGTTTTGTTTTATTTTATGCATAATTCATTTCTGCTATAGGTATTCTACTAGCTCATTTGCAGCTCAGAATTAGAACAGTCAGTAGATTATGTATATTCTTTTGCTGTAACTATTGAGAATTAAATTTAACAAGACAATCTTTCAAAAACATGCAGGCTCACAAAAAGAAATCTGCCTTGAAGAACATTTCCTCTATCACATTTTAGGAGAGGATGTATCTACAGTGTTGTGAACACTGAAATCATCAACTTACAGACTCGCACAACTTGCTGGAAATCTTCTCTTTTGGAAAGGTTAACACAATATGAATTAAATGTCAAATTCCCCTCTGCCCCCTTGCTGAGTCTTCTAGCAAAATACATGCAGTTCACTTTCAAGGACCTCTAGATTACACTGTATGGGTACACAAAGATGATTCTCCTCCCATATTAGTGCAATTAGCACTGCCTTCATTAAAATTAACAGAATGTTCACCATTTATTTCAGGGCAGCACTAGGCACTAGGTCATACATAGCACTCACTGGCTTATACAGCATGCATCTCCCTCTCAATATCACCATCCTCACACAATATACACATCAGAATCCCTCAAAGTAGTGAAAATAATTACTTAAATCCAAATTAGCAAGCGCTGTAGGTGCTGGTATGGTGAATTTCTACTTGCTTCGATGTCTATTTCCTTTCATTTGTTTAAATTTCAGATAGTGTAACAGAGATTCCTGCAGCTGGTAATCACCTAAATATGGCGCCCATGGGATCGCAACACACATGGGAAGCCCCTACTTTATCTGTAAAAGAAATGGGAGTTACTAGAACTGTAAAAGTCAAGAAGCTGGTTAAAGACAGAATGACAATATATAAATAATTTAAAAAGTGAAGCAGTGATATGGAAGAAGACACCTTGCATTGAATCCTGGGAGCACTTTGCCATCTTAGTACAAGAAATTAATTTGATAAAACTTTATCTTAGTTTAGGCATTGAGCTATAATTATGCATATAGTTACACATTTTATTCAGAAAGTACTTTACCTTGGTCTATTCACTTTTCCAAATATAGACAGAAATTAAAATTCTTGCCTACTTTTCTCTATTTCTCTCTTAACAATTACATTCAATTTCTCATACACAATTTTGCATACTGTGTCTGGTTAAAGATGAGAGCAAATAAGTGGCTGAATCAGATAATTTAAATTAATATCTGAAAACCAGCAAAATAGAAGGCTGGAAGCTGATTATTACCCCCACAAACCACTATATATTCCACACCAAACATGAAAAATTCTACCTATTAAGCCCATGCAGTAATAATTAAAGATAACCTAAGAGAAAATTGAGCCCAAGTGCAGCTGATGGGTTGCTAAAAGGAGGTCATACCAAACAACAGCTATTTGTTGTTAAAGCAAGCAAACAAAATCTGTTAAAACAATCCTCTCTCAGGACTGAAGAGGCAAAACATTTGCATAGCTTCTGAGGAATCTCCCAACCTGTTGGATAAGGGAAAATCTGTACAGTTCTAACTATAATATGAAATACACTATTTCATATAACCACACTGCTGTGAAACATACCTAATCAATGTGTTTAAGCAAAAGCATTTCTGACATTTTAGAATAAAACTAATAGATGGTGTACTGCCCAAATACAGACTGTATTTAAGTACAGCTTCTTTTACTATGCAGTAGAATATTTAAATTCAGAAAATACATTAAGGCATCATGCACAGATCTTTACTAGCTCCAGACAGAGATTCAGGTCTTCACTGCTCTACAACTAAACATCATATAAGACAGCACCTGTAAAGTACTGCAAAGACAATGTTTGCTCTGAGTATTATAAGTTTCCTGGCCACAATAGTTAGTACAATCTTTCTTCAGACATCTTGGGCACTGTAAAAAGAGTATGGGTTATTCCACACTCCTGAGAGCTTCTATTGTTGTGAAGTGACTCTAGAATATAATAATTTATCACCCGGGCTGTTATTCCAGAAGTAGAACTAAACAACTGACATTGCTGAACGTGGTTGAAAATGCCTTTTATTATTTCAAAGGAGACAGAATAAGGAAATAATATTGTAAAAGCCTATGCAACCTGCAATGACCATTTTTTTTTACTTCTGTAAAATTAAATAACAGAGATTGGCTGAAAATTTCAACACAAGGAATGTGCATGTCAGAGAAAATATATGCAAGCAGATCTTCAGGAGTAGCCCTGGTTTTGGTAATGTCATCCATGTACAAACAGGTACACCTTATCCATGTGATTGTAATAGCAAAAAGGTAGCAGAAAAGTCTCTAATTATATATAAAAAAAGGACTAAAACCAGAATGAAATCTATTTGTATTTCAGACTAGCTTAATGTGTCAAAAAGCAGACAGACAGTTCTGTTTTCCTACAACAGGGAGATAAAAGGAACTCCAGCCTACTTCACTCCTTATACTTCAGGCATAGTGACAGTGTTAAAAGGGTAAGAGGGCTGAGACAGAACCATAGCAGACACTCCTAAACAGAAGTATAAAAATATGTGCGCTAGGCATGTGATTAAGTGAAACAAAATCCATGCAAAGTTGGGGTGTCCTACTTCTAGTGCCTTCATCCTCGTAACATCTACCTCTCTCATTATCACATTTCTGCCTACTATAATCTCAGATTACTATTTTCTTATCCCTTAATCTGCACCCTTTCACTTGCTAATATCCAAATGTTATTTTTATTCTTTATTTCCAAACTAGAAAACTATCCATAAGCTTATTCATTTTCCTCTCCCCTAACTCCATTCTTTCCTGAGCAGCAGTCAACATCACTACCTCTCACTTTGTCACAGAAGATGTCAGGAGCCCTAAAACAAGTCTAAGTTCCCATATGTGAGCTGACCTGTTTTGTAAAAACTCTCATCCTATGGTACCAGTCTGCACAACAGAACAGGAAGTGGAGTGTGTACATGAACCACTCAGGTGGGCAAATGGCTGGTGGCAGAGAAGTAAGTCTCAGATGCCAAGCCATAGTACAGAGCAGCAGCACAATGAAGATGGCCAAATAAAATCAGAGAATCACAGAATGGTTTGGATTGGAAGGAACCTTAAAGCTCATCCAGTTCCAATCCCTGCCACGGTCAGGGATACCTTCCACTAGACCACATTAGTGCAAGCCCTGTCCAAGCTGTCCTTGAACACAGCCAGGGATGGGGCAGTCACAGCTTCTCTGTACCAGTACCTCACCACTCTCACACCAAATACGTTTCAGAGGTTTGATGAAGTCCTAAAAGTTAATGTTGTTCAGTTTAAGAAAGAATTTTATACCATACTTTGCTAGGATTGAGTGCATGCTTACCAACCAAAAAATGTTGAAAACTGTTTAAGTCAGTTTAATTGAGTGCTATCTGCTTAATTTTACATTATTACTTGTGTTTTATTTAGCATTAGCAAAAATCTCTGTGAAGAAAATCCAACACATCCAATAAAAAAATGAACATTTGATACACCTTTCCACTAAGTATTATATAAAAAAGCTTTCAATTTACCAAGTGCAGCAACATCCAAGTCCGACCTAAAGTGTTTGTAGCCTAATGCTGGAATACCTCCTGCTCTGTATAATTCTGCTCGTTGAGCACATTCTGGGGGCACAAAACCTTGATACCCTACAGAATGAAAACATCTGAAGGACTCACCAGGGAAGTCTAACCTCAATTTAACAGATTTGCCTTGTGTAGACTGCTGTGTCTTATGTTTTTACTGAGCCTTTGCTGAGATTCATGGCATTCTATCTCATTTTATCTCATGTACAGGCTTTTTTATCTATGATATCCTGTGAAATGTACTTTGTTTCAAGCTGGCTGGGCTCACAAGTCCAGCCAGCGGTCATGCAGTAGCTCAGCTGACCTGGCCCTGAGCAAGAAGATGGACTAGATGATCTCAGGTACGGGGCAACAAGATCTTTCTTTTCTACTCCAAACACATCAGTATGTGCACGCTGGGGAAAAAACTGTGAACACTGCGTGTTCTTAGAGGTCTGATATTAAAGAACACAACAGTCAAACAACAAAACAACCCCTGGATCTGATGCGGATGTGCAGTACTACACTACAGGTCTGTGCAAGTAAGCAGGAACATGAAAAAGAAGTTAATGGAATCGCTGTGGGCAGTGGGGTGGGATCGCTTCCCTTGGCTCCTTCCATGGCGGAACACGCAGTTGACCGGCGAGCATCAATAGCGGCAAGCCCTGCGCTGCCTTAGCCCCGTCCCACTCCTGAGAGGATGATCCTCTCAAAGCCACCCAACGACGATGGGGGCCGTACCCCGACCTCCTCTAGAAGGAAGAAAGGCCCCACCGAACAACGACACTGCAGCTACAACTGAGGAGAACCCCCGCGCCACCACGCCTCAGGCGGCCTCAGTCCCTGGAACCACCCCTGCGGGCGGTGGTACAGCCCTGCCCGGCGCTCCCCCGCCCCACCAGCCCGTGGAACCGCCCACCCAGAAGTTTTAAATTCGAGCCCTCAACGGTTTCTCTCCGCTGCCGGCAGATGGCCGGGCTCTCGCAGACACCGCCTGGTCGGACTCGAGCCACCTTTCCCACTCCGCGCCAGCTTTTAACGCCATTCCCGTTTCCTTCCCGTTGCCATCGCCCCGTTCTCCCCCCACTTTTCTTCCAACGGTTCGCCGATGCCGTGCGCAGGCGCGGGCCGCCCCGCCCCGCCCTTCCCGCCGTGCGCGCTCTCGCCCCCGCCCGCCCCGCCTCAGCCCCGCCGTGTGGGCGGTGCGCGCCGCCGATCGCCTCCGTTGGGGCGGGGGCGGTGCCGCGGGAGCTGCAGCCTCCTCTCGGCCCGCGGCGGCCCCGGTCTGTGCGTGGGTTTCGCTGCTGCTCGCGCTCCGCTTATCCCGGGACGGGTTTCAGGATAAGCCTCCCGCTCCCTCCGTTCGTTTGTGAGTGAGGTAAACTCGGTGTCTGGTGCCTGCGCCGCCTTTGCGTTTCAGGTGAGGGAGGGAGGGAAGCTGAAGGAGGTCGGAGACACTTGCTCTCCTCCTTCCTTCAGCGCCTCTCCGGAGGCCCCGCGCGAAGTCCCACCGCTCCCTCGCTTTTCTTCTCCCGGCGAAGTAAAACCAGCCCCCTCCCCAGCATGGGCTGCACGTTGAGCGCCGAGGACAAGGCGGCGGTGGAGAGGAGCAAGATGATCGACAGGAACCTGCGGGAGGATGGCGAGAAGGCGGCCAGGGAGGTCAAGCTGCTCCTGCTAGGTAAGAGCTGCCGGGAGGTGATGGTCCCCTGGAGAAACCCCATAGCCCTGAGGTGAGGTGTTCCGTCTCTCGCGCCGCCCTGCCTGAGGTGACGCCAGGGCAGGTGCCATCCGAGCTGGGGCGCCGCTGAGGCGGCACTGCGGGGGGCTGTAGGGCGGCGGGGCGGGCGGTGGGATGCGCTCGTCTGGTAACCCCCTCAGTGGGCTTTGTGCTCATGGACCCTCAGAAGTTCCCGGGGTGAAGAGGGGGACACAGCGGCCGCAGACGAAGATGGACGCCTCGGCTTCGGCCGGGGTTAGAGACAGGGCCCACTGGGGAAACGGGGCGGTGTCGTTTGCCCCGGGGCCCTTGTTAAAAGCGGGCCCTGGCTTCCATCTGAAGGGGATAATAACATCTGAAACTCGTGACGTGAGTTGTGCGTGCTTCGGCTCAGAGGCAGGAGATACTAGGATGTAGGATGTTTGCTGTTAATGTTTCTTGTAGACCTGAACGTCTAAACTGTTGCTGCAAGAAAAAAGGTGCAGGAATCATCAAAGGAACACACAGCAAAGCACCATTTAACTTCTGGTGGTGTTTTATTTTTGTGGAAGTTGTTTGGGGAGTATAACCTAGATGGGGTTCCAAGTCTGTGACCCACAGATTACGTGACCTACATAATATGCTGTCGTGTATTGCTGAATTTTGCTCACAAGTACTTGAAGCTGACTGTTCTGTGTATTTTAAGGGATATGCTTGGTTGTAAAGATAAATAAAAAAAGATGATTTTTAAAATGGCTATACAAGAGAAAGTGAGAGGTTTAATTGTAAATACTTTAGTGCAGAACTAAAAATACTATACAACTTGCAGACAGCTGAATGCTGAGAGACTTGTATTGTGTTGATGATGTAGGGGGTTTTGCAGTATATCCCCTATAGCTAAACCAGACTGGATCCTCCTAATCCTCAGTTAAGGAGGTTTTGAGTTGCAGCTTTCCTCGTGCAGCCCTTCCTCTCCCAGAGCTACAGTTTCAGGGAAACCTCGACGTTGATTATGCTAGATTACTCATCTGGTGTGCTTTGTTCACTGCAGACATTGTTATAGACCTCTTAAATAACTTATTTCTGTTGTGAAATTCTAAAATAGCTCCAGAAGGGAACAGAAAGGTGAGGCTCTTTCACGTGTAGACGAAGAGATGAAACAAACTAGTATGGGAAAAAGGAATGTCTTAAAATGTGTTTATGGATTGTAAAATTTGCTTGTGAGGGAAACGATTAGAGATTTTTTCAATCGGTTTGTTTTCCAGAAAGTGATAGGCTTTTGGTTGATGCTGTGCCTAGTCCTGTATGCCTCTGGAATCCTCAAATTGCTGCATGGAAAGGTTATCCTGTGTGGGTTCAATAACAATACTGCAGAAGATGTTACTGACTTTTTCAAGGATGTCAGAGTAATGCTTTGTATGTCTCCTCACAAGGCACTTAAAATGATTTTTCAGTTTTCTGTTTTTCTGTGTGGAAGTTCTAGTGCATGTAGTTTCGTAGTCATCTTTGTATCTGTTATCATATTCCGAGGATATGGATAAAGTCACCAGCTACAGAAAGATGCTTTAAATTTTAGAATTTGTCACAATTTTCAGTTGTTTAATGCTGTTACGTCTAAAGCCTTATGAGCTTCTATTTTTAAGTTTTAGAAATTGCTTATAATGCAGAACAGCTTTTGAGAAAATTATGTTTTTCTGCTGGAATCTCATGAAATCTTAGCATATGAAACAAATGCTCAAATATATGTGGTTTTTTTCATAGTGTTCTAAGCAATAGTTCAGTTGGTTTAATATTTCCCCTTTCCCTAGTAAAAGGAGGTTTGAAAACTAGCAGTCGAACTTCTTTAGGAACAGTGTTTGAATCATTATTTAAACAAAAGTTACCTACATGTTTACTGATCTTCCAGATTTTATATATACACCTATGGATGTATTTGTGTATTTACATGTCTTGGAGTAAAAGTTTTTCTGTTACTTTTCCTTGTAAGTGTGTTAGATGTCTTAAATGTTATGTGAATGCCTTACCTGATGGCAAAACTATTTAAAGTTACTTCCACTAGAGTCACTGTCTTCTCACTGTTCATTTTCCCAATTCCTTGTTCAGCCCATATGTCATAGTTTGTCATTTACTTGGTTGTACTCCTACATCTATGTATGGGCTGGTTCTGTCAAAAAGATACTGAAATGAAAGAAAAAGTGCAAACTGTGGGCTGCTGCCAGGAAAATACAGCATGTGAGAGACATCTAAAATACCTACCTTACTATGTAGATAAAAGAGCATGTCGCTGTATATCTGTTAACCCAATAGGATGGATTTATTCCAGCATCTATAAAAATTATATCTTTGTGTAGTGATTAGAGAAGCCTACTGAAGCTTGAGCTAGAATGTTTAATTGAGGGATTATGTTTTTATAAAATCAGTCTATTTCTAGCCTTAAAATTTAATTTCTTGCATTATATGCTTTCCTGAAGTTTTCTAAAATGAGAAATTGCATTGATTTAATAAGAGATAGATGTGACATTGATGTACCTACACTATGACTTTGTGAGCAATATCACTTATCCATGTTAGATATATATTTTGTTGTCCTCTTCCTAGAAAGAAGCAGACGTATATAAGCTGAGCAAGGTAGCATTGGCCTGGAATATCTAACTTTCACCATATTTGTGAATTGGTTTATCATTTTGTACGGATTTGCAGGCCATGGAATAAAAATAGTGGATTCTGAACAAGATCCGTCTATAGCAGTGTTTTAATCTTTTAATCCTACATACTTCAGTGTGCTGTCCCAGCAGCAGGGGAACCTTTACTGTAAAATTTCTGAGCACTGTCCTCATTATTAGAAGTCGGCTGAATTTGAGCATGTAGTTTGTAAGGCAAATTCAAAGTGCTTGTTTATACACAGAAATTTTGTTTTTTAAAATTATTAAATAATTAGGCTTCTGTCAGTGTGTGACAAAGAAATACTTAAATACCATGGGAACTCGAAAAACACAGCATTAAAAGTAACATGTGAAAGTACTTTTCCTTAAGCACTTTAATATTTTTGTCAAGTTGACAGTTCTTAAACTTCTGTTTCCTGGTTGAAGTAATACTTTATTATAGTATTTTTTCCGTTGTTGTTTCTTATAGGTAAACTCATATACTTAGTGTGATTTTTAGAAAAACAGTGTATATTTTGTCAGGCTTCCAAGCAGAGAAAGCAGTAGACCAAAGTTGTTTTGCTCTTCTGTGGTTCCTCATCTTAATTTTAGTGTTGAACAAATAAGAATTCCAGTGATGCTTGCAGAAGGAATGTAATTCTACTCATGTTGGGAGATGGTGGTTCTGTGTGATTGATCTGTGTGCTGCATTAATATACATGTGACCCAGATCTGGTGTGGATTTACATTTCTATTAAATTAGCTAAAGTACATAAGATGGAATTTATGCCAACTGCAGGAAAACAGGCAGTACCTCATTTAGTAGAAAGCCTTCTGGTATGAGGTTAGCTCATCAGGCTTTCTGAATACATTCAAACTGGCAGCTTGAGTTTATAGGATTAGCGCTTTGTCTTGTGGATTATCGCATTCTTCACCTAATATAGCAAGTTTAGCATTCTGTTCTTGCTATCTTGAATCAAAAAGGTGATAGATGCATCTTTAGAATTAGATCCTGGGATCCAGCAGGTTACAGGCTGTATATTTGTCAACTGTTAATTATCTGTCTTCTTTCTGAATAATCATGTTTGTAGATTGAAGTTCAATGGATACCTTTGTACTTATGAGCAACAGAGCCATTTTTCACTTCCTGAATCCTTGTGATTCATACTGAAACATCGTGTTGATATGTTCTTAAAGATACCTGTTTTTTAACTTAAGACATAGTACTGCTCTTTGTCTTTTTCATTGCAGTTCTGTCTCTTCCTTAAATCTGTAACGAAAACAATTCTATTCCCTCATTTCTCTAAATCTTCACAGTGCAGGCGTCTTTTTCTGGCTGCTTTTCTTTTGTTACAGGCCTGCAACTTTGTCTACTAAGTCAACTGACTCCCACTGGATGTTCGTCTTTTCAACAGCGTGATCCTTGCAGTCCTTGGCAAATACCCGCCTTGCTCCAGACCTGACCGCACATCAGATAGGCTGTTTGTACCATTACTCCTCTTGCCTTTCCTCCAGAGTACTTACAGACAAAAGAAGACTTTTGAAGTCTGAACTTATCAAAGTTCTCAAAAGAGCCTTATTCTCACAAACAAGCATTGCACGTTTTCGTAGCTCTTGACCTCATCTTTATACCTACCTAGTCTAAAACATTTCTGGCAGAATTTGCTGTCTCGCTTTCACAGACAACTATCTGTAGATGTTTACCAAGTTCACCTCTTATTTAAAAGCTGTTTTGTGGTACCTGAAAGAAGTGTCTAATGGTTTTGGGTGTTGGTTTTGTTTTGTTTCAGGTTTTGTTTTTTTTTTGTTCCCCTCACTTTCTGCCTGTTGCTTAGATTTAGCAGGAGCTCTGCACTAGGAGCTCTCTAGCATTTTAATATGGTACAATTGCTCTCTGACAATCAGGATGTTATTTATGTGGACTTCTATGTCTGACGTTGTAGTTAAGGCAATGAAATCCTCAAGCCTTTGTACTAAATATAACAATTTCAAGGAACAAAGTAAAAATTGCTGGATTCCTATAGTGTAATAATCCCCCTTGCTTTTGTGTAAGGGAACTTATGGATGTACAGAAAACACAACCATTCAGCTATGGCTGTTTGTGTAATTGCAGTTTAGATTCTTTTATGCTTGTCTTTTTCCATTTGAATGTTGGCATAATTTACAATATCCTAATAGTGGTTTGTAATGTGTGTATAGATTTTTTTTCACTACAATATAAATTATCTTTAATGAGTTCAGGTCATCTGTTGCTTTGTTTTAAATCTTAATTTTGGAAGAATTTTTCATAAAAACATTTCTGATTGTATGATATTTTTATTTCTTTAATATCCTTAGGGAAAAATTTACTTCAGTGATTGTTGTTTTAGAAAGGGTTAAGGAAAAACTGTATGTTTTGTACTGTGTTGTGATACCAGTAGTGGTGACTGCTTTTTTTGTCTGTTGATTAAAAAGTATAGTTAAAGATATATAAAAATTACTTATCCTTTTCATCAGGCATTAAGGCTTTTAAAAATGCATTTTGAGAGTTAGAAAACATTTTCAATTAAAAAAATATTTTCCTTCAAGTTGCCTTTTAAAAACTATGTAATATTTCCATCGGCCCTCAAATAAAGAGACCAAAAATGCTCTGGTAAGATACTTTTTGGTAAGCCAGTATCACTCCCAGTATCAGTGGTGCCTCAAGACTGCATGCAAGTTCTATAATATGCTGACTCAATTAGTTTCTTCCTACTTTTTCTGGTGGTAGTTTGTCATCATTGTTCTGATATGACAGTTTACTTCAGTCCTATAGATTTTGAAATGACTGCATATTTAAGCTAACCTACTTTTGAGAAGTTACTTTTAGCTCATATCAGAAGCAGCTCCTTACATAGCTGTTTTGGCACAACTTGAACTTGGGCTTTGTGCTAGAAAGAGTTAAGACTGCTGGTATCATACCACATCACCAAAGTGAATTGTTCTTTTGCTGCCATGTTTTAGGTTTTGTTTGTTTTGGTCCTCTGGGAATAGTCAACAAATCCTAAAGCCTTGCTAAATATTTTGAAACCACCCCATGAGTCCAGCTTCACAGGGCATGAAATTCTCAAGTCAGTTTTGCTACTGACTGGTGTGCATCTGCAGTGTTTCCTGTAATATGCTGTCCTGGCAAATGTCAAGATAGAAAACTGGAAGTAGAAAAGAGGTATTCAAGATGTTCTGTGTGAAGTTTTTCTGCCATGGAAATGCTGAAATAAAGATCTAAAATGATTTTATAATTAGCTGGTAAAAGATTTTTTTTCTTCCCCCCAGATGTGTAGGACAACTTGCATTGATGAAAAACTTGCTATTTTGAGTTTGAATCTTAGTCATTGTCCAGCTTTACCTGAGGTCAGACGTTCTGTTTATTGCCTTTGTTTGCTCAGTGTCCTGCTGTTACCTCAGGCTTTGTGAAAATTACTGTTTTGTTATTCTTTAAGTGAAAAGTTAGTTGGCTTCACCTGGGAGATCCTGTATCCAAAAAGTATTTAAGTTGGCAATATTCAGAGCAGTTAAAAGATTCAGAACTTTGAACTTGTGAGAACCAGAAATTTTGAGTGTACTATTCAGGAAAATGTGGGTTTTGAAATGGCTCAACTTAGTGATGTTTCTGAGTGGTAGAATAATTAAGATATTGAAGTGTTAGATGATTAAGATAAAAATAATCTCTTGTTGCTGAGACAATTTAGAATGTACGAAAAGATTTGAACTCTTCTTTCATTAAAATTTTGTTCTCCCTGCCCATTAAGTAGGACCAGACAATGCAAAAGAAGTTTTTTTGATGAAATTCAGGGTGGAAAATGAAGGAATTATTATGTTGTTATAGAGTAATTATCCATGATTGTGATTGCTCATAACTCTTTCATATTATAGCTGTAAGAAGTGTTAGTGTTGGGGATTTGGAAGGTGTTTCCCATCATCATGGCTTTTCCATTGGAATTTGTAAAGCTGTGGAACCAGCTTCAAAATCTCTGGAATTGTCTGTAGGTTGTGTATGTAACAGGAGGTAAAGTATCATTTATCTCTTTATGGTGTCCCAGCAAAATGTCCTAAAAATCACCTAGTTTCACAGATACCATATGCATTATTCTTTGATTTGGGAGTATGTTATCTGTTCAGGTCAGCTTTTGACTTTCTGTTTCACTTTGGTTTAATTGATGGCTAGCCCCTTGCTTGAAAAACCATATTTTTGTGTAACTGTTAAAATTTTTGTTTTATATCATTCTTTCAGGATCTCAACTGATGGAGGTAGCTGACATAGAGCATTTGCTAAATTTGCTAAATAAGAGATGGCTTGTTAAACATATGATAGGCAAATAAATGCTTTCCTTCTCTGGCTTTGGTAATTGAAGAGTCATTGAAGCTCTGAATAAGACTACTTCCTGTATGTTTCAATATGAACTTAATCAGGTAGCAATGCTGACATAGATCTTTATATGGGAGTTATGTATTTATATTTATAGGTGCACATAAACTGTAGTATTACATGTTAACTATATGATTTAATACTGAAATGACAAATGCTTTTCATAAAGCTACTTATTTGAAGAAATCAACACCATATATGTCTTGTGCTTCAGTATATGAAATAAATTCTTACCTCATTACTTTTTCATACAAGCTTTTTAGAAATGTAGTACTGCTAATATACTTAGTAAAGGTACCTGATTAAATCTTTAGTGAAGTATAACAGTATCTAGGCAACCAGAGTGGACAGGAAGTCTTTTATAATCATTGCTCTAAGCAGATTGCTTTTAAAGAAGAAATCAGCATACTGTAATGAAAATTTCTGTTGAAGCTGTGAAGCATGTTTGTAATTCCTAAGATCATCTAGAATGTAATATGTTCTATTTCTTGGAATTAAAGTACTGTGGGAATCAAATGGCTACCTGTATCCCATCTTTTCTTTGCGAAATTGAGAAAATAATTTCCTGCATACAGTATGTGTTGGGTTTTTTTGCATGGATGAAGCTGTTGTAGTTGTTTGGCTTGTAATATGAATTGTTATCACAGTCATAGGGGTTCTGAATCTCTGGGCTTTTTTTAGTAGTTCCCAGTAAAACTCAAGAGGCTCTTGCCTACTTTTTAAATCCTCATTGGAATGCTGGAAATAAGAGTATATGTTGTCTAATAAGCAGTTAAGCCATTCTAGAAGCCCTGTGTTGTTGGTTGAATGGTTTTGCCCTCTCTAGCACTTCTAAATGCCTGATTCAGTTTTCTGCTGGTTGAACAGTCAGATTGGCTGTCCTGCTTGGAGTCAGTTTGCTGCTAGAGTAGTCATTTTAACTGGTATGTCATAATGGTTTGTTGAGGACCTGAATGAAAGCATGAGGAGGAGCAGAAATACATTTACCTTATGCAAATGGAATACTGGAAATGAATAGCAGCAGCTGCAGGGGAAAATGGCTGCAGATTATGATTCTTTGTGCATTTCAGTATCACAATTTACTGTTGAATTAGATTAAGAGTAATGTGAAATTGTGTTCACCTGTGAGGTCCAGTTGGCAGACATGTCAAAATATTTAAGCACCATTTATTTAAAACCTGATTGCTTGAATAGGAAATAATGCCAATCTTTCTCAAGGAGTGCATTGATTAAGGCATTTGATCAGCAAATGGAGGTAGGAATTTGTTTTTGTTCAAGTCCAAGGAGTCTCGGACCTGTGTTTCCTTATGCTAATGTAATTTACAGGTTGTAGACTAGACTAGGAAGAATCCTTTTTTATCTAGCCCTTTTATGAATAGTGGTAGTAGACAAGAGGCATAACTGCCAGCCCAGTGTCCAAACAAAGGAGAATGGCAATATTAAGTCTTCAGTTGTACTGATGCTGCCAACAGAACACAGTATGAATGTAGTACTGGAATGCAGTTTTTAGAAATTGCTATGGCTGGAAAGAAATGTCTTGCAATAACAAAATTGGGAGTAAACGAGTATTTATAGGTTTTATTTAATGAAGTGCTATTTTTAATGCCTGATGATTTCTGAATCTATCAATGATGTACTGTTGAAAGGTGGACTGAAAATAAGCTGCTAAGTCTCATTAGTGTTGCATGTATTCTTGATGGATTAAATATTTCTTGAAACACTTTGAAAGTGGATTTCAGCTGTGTGCAGATTCAGTTACTGATCCTTAATAAATCTGATAAACTCTGTGCAAAACCATTTTATGCTTTCTAAGGCTCTTAAAGACATTGACAGGGATTCCTTCTAATACGCTTTACTGCCACAGTGTTTGCTAGCAAAATCTGTCATTTAATTCCTAGATGAGAGACTGCTTAGGTTATTTTCTCTTCCTGCCGTCTTGGAACATAGGACCTTTTAGGGTTAGATTAAATTGGGGTTTGACAGCATACTTACCTGAGGCCTGGCAAATAACTGTTTATGCAGGTGTCTCTCTTATTCCTTGCTTTTGGGCTTTTTGGGTGGAACTGCCTGGTTGAATGGGTTGAAATTTTTATATATGTCAAAGCTTTCTCAGTTTAATTTGAGAACAGTTAAATGCGAAGTCTGTTTAAACAACAGCAACCAAGAAAAGGCAGATTTTGTTTTAGTTCTGTTAACTATAAATAATACTCTACTTGTGGGTAGACTTGTGTGGAAAATGCATGTAACAAAATAATATGATTATGTATGTATCTGAACCAAAAAAAAACAAATTCACAAGGAAGAGTTCTGAAAATGTTTGCCTTTGAAAGGATCAGTTTTGTTAGCTAGGTTTTCATTTCACATTTCAGTCTGTCTCACTTTGTAAGTCCTTAAAACTTTTTTTTGGTGGAGACTTTTGTAGTGAATTTAAGTCAAAACCAGTATACTTATTCTCCTTATTTTTGTGGATCTAGTCCTCAAGCTGCGCGATGAAACACACTGATTTAGGTGTGGATGAAGACTGAGAATTTGTGAACCAAAGTTTATTACCTTACTTTTGCAGTGATGAGCTCACCTTTAGTATAACTGCATTTGCCTTCATTTAAACGTTGATAGTACTCATTCATCTTATTTATGAGTAGTGCCTTGGTGTTACATGACAAGTAGAGCTTTGAATAAAATTATTTTGGATCTACACAAGATCTTTTTCCTGTTTTGACAGGATATGTGCACTTTGCTGTCTGATTTTACCAACTTTTTGTCCAGTTACATAGTCATATGAAGTAGCAGGGACAGTCAGATCTGTCATAATTGCAGATGATATAGCAGTACCGTTCTGAATTGCAAGTGGAACCTGAGACAAAAATATGCTGTGAATTCTGCATTCTTTTATTGTATCTCTCCACCAGCATAAAGTATGCCTCTTGCAGTGTTCGATTTTTTTATTTCTTTTTTTTTTTTTTTAGTGAAGTATCTTTGTGATTAAGATAGTCTACTTAGTAATAGAAGTTCTGTCCGGCTTCTCAGTCACTGAACCTGCCATCTTTGCACGTCATATTTATAGCTCAGTGAACAGTAAAACCTCATGAAGGCTAACTACACTGTCAAGAAAAATGTCAGGACACTCTAGGTTTCTTGAGGTTTACTGGATATATATTTAGAGATCTGGATGAGGCATGCTGTACCCTGTTGGCAGAAATTGACAGTAACTTGGTAAACTTTGCAAGAGCAAAGGAGGTGGTTCTTACTCTTGGAACGCTTGGCATTTATGTTGTGTAGCGTGGTCACATAAAATACCCACTCAAACTCATGTATGAAAGAAGATAACCACTTTAATTTTGTAAGTAGCAAGTTTAAATCTTATTTTAATTTTGAAGAAAAGATCAGTTGGATGCAATTAATGACACTGACAAGTTTCTGGACTTGGAATTTTGAGGAGATTCACACATCTTTTAGAGTACAGTAATGTGGAGGCTGGTCTGAGACATTTAGGTAATCAACTGATAATCTTACAAGCTGTTCTCAGCATTGTCATGTTAGGTAAACCTGGAGTCACAAATATTTTAGCTACTGGTGGTATAGCATATAGTTACGAGGCAGCCAGCATGATTAGTATGTGGTTTTCATTTCTAAATACGCATTCATTCCCTTACTTAATTTATGGCATAAGAAAGAAATTTATATCCAAAGTTTCAAGTCTCAGCTTGTCATGGTCTTGCTAGGTCTGGCATTTTGCATAAAGGAAACTATGCATCTTAATTTAAGGAAATGAATTGGGGTTTAATGTACAATGGCACTGTCCCATTGTAAGGCAATTATACTGGTTTTTGAGAGGTCTTCTTTTTCAACAGATAAGTGTTTTTAAAGTAGGTTAGGGTACCAAATTTCCTTTTGAATGTTTCAGTTTCTGGGGGATTGTACTGGGGCTCTTCATAGTGAGATACTGAGTCCACAGCATGCTTATGGTATAAGTGATGTACATAATGCTAAAAGGGTCGTATATATCAGTAGTTGTACAAACAGTAATTTGAAACAGTTGAAGAATATAGATAGAACAACAGTTTTCATAAGATATTTGTATTCAAAAGCTGCAGGCAGTGAAGTTATTTGTACATAAAATTGCACATGGCAAAATTAGGTGTCTGCTTATCCCGTGCATCAAATTGTAAGCAAAAAGATGATTTCAAGAAAAGATTATAACACTTGTCATAAAAAGATATTAGGCACTGATAGGATATTTGAAATAGCTGGAAACTTAATTCATACTTAAAAGAAGTAAATAAAAGTTACCTTCAACTTAAGTTACCTTCAGGTTTGCAAATTGGAGCGAGTGGTCTGCTTGTTCGCCATAAACTGTTTTTAGAATTCACTGTGTTCAGAGCTTATACTGAATATAAACCCATATTTTGTTTCAGTACTAAACTAATTAATATAGTTGTTGTCATTTGCTTATGTGTTTAATATAGTAATGACTTGGATAGCTGAAAAACTCAAAGGAGTTTATTGGATGTGTAGACCTGAACAAATACACAGGACACTAACATTAGTTAATAAGCAATTGTGCCTGTGAGGTAATGTTTTATATTAACAATTTTATTTAATGATTTATATGTAATATATTTTGTTGTGTGCTATTGATTTCAGACATCTACTAAGAGCAATATGGAAGACCTAGGAAATAAATAAAAATTTGTAATTCTTGATTTGATAGGGAACTTTTGAAAGTGACAGCAGCTTACAGATTTAAACAGTGCTTCTTCTGGAGAACTAAGTCAGTGGGCAGCAACTGAAATCTTGAGAATTAGCCCAGATCTTTTATCTGTGTCAGTGTCATAATTTTAGAATCTGTCACTCCTGTGGTTTCAGCCAGTGATGTAATCTGGGATTCACACTTTGTTACTGCATGGCTAAGTTGCTAAGATACTTTCTTCCAGATATTGTTCAGACAGCTTTCTTTTTAACTCATTCAAAGTTTCCTGGTCTATTCAAATTCCAGTAGCTATGGACTAATGTCCAAGATTAATGCCGCCTTCTGAGAATTGAATACTGTCAACCTTTGGTTGACTTTTGAAAACGGTTGGGAAGGGGAAAAGGAACATGAACTTTGTCAGTGGCAGCAGCTGCCCCAGAATTAGAAGAATACAAGATGGTGGTAGACAAGAACTGTAACTTCTGGATGGCTTCAAAAAAAGAGAGTGGGGACACAAGACAAAAACTAATTTTCAGGGAGGTAGAGCACTGCAGGTGCTGGTGTCATGGAATGTTTAATTTAGTGGGCAGCCTAAGTGGATGCATAGCAATAAGTTTTCACTTCGGGTTTCTTGTACTAGTATTGATGTATTTTAAGTACAGTTACAACGGTTAGCAGCTTGAATTCCAATTTGTGTCCCACATCTGCTAATGTGTCGTGAGGTTTTAAATTTAAGAGATTTCACTTCCAAACTGTCTGCTTGCCATGTGCTTTTGTAAAAGATTACCGGCCCCATGGCAGAAAGAATAAAAACCACGGGGTATTTAGCTTGTACTGTGACCAGTAGCATCTGAAGGAACAAGCACCATTAATCTTGTGCCTTCAACTGGGAAATACTAACATCTGACAGAAGGCTGGATAGGACTGTTGTGAGGAGAGGCCTTTACAATAGATGAAGCCAAAAATTTAAAAGTCTGCATTTTAAATTTTGCATGTGTCTGTGTATGTTAATTTGGTTCAAGTCTCCTATTTAACAGTCTGAAAAGCTGACAAGCATCCATTGAAAGTTTTGTATTAATTACTTTTGTCCACACTTGAACTCTGCTGGCAGCATACAAGACTATTCTTAGTGGGTTCTATCCTTTTTCTGACTTGGTCATTCAAAGACAGCCCGTTTCCGAGGGGTTTGTGTTTGTTGGTTTTGTTTGTATGTTTGGGTTTTTTATTTATTTATTTTCTTCCCAGAAATTTTGTCTATTTTTTTTTGTTAGTGGTGCGTGGAGTGTATTTGTGTTGTTGGGAATTGCAGTATTTGACAGTTGGTTTCATCTAAAGGGGAACTTGGAAGTGTGCATTGCATTTTATTTTGTGCATTTCTGGTGTCCTCAACATAAAAAGGGCATGGAAGTGTTGGAACAAGTCCATAGGAGGGCCACGAGGATGATCAGGGGCGTGGAGTACTTCCTGTATGAAGATAAGATGAGAAAGTTGGGGCTGTTCAGCCTGGAGGAGAGAAGGCTGCGTGGACACCTCATAGCAGCCTTCCGATATCTGAAGGGGGCCTATAGGGGTGCTGGAGAGGGTCTCTTCATGAGGGACTGTACTGAGAGGTCAAGGAGTAAAGGGTTCAAACTTAAACAGGAAGTTTAGATTGGATCTGAGGAAGAAATTCTTTACTGTGAGGGTGGTGAGGCACTGGAATGTGTTCCTGAGAGAAGCTGTGAATGCTCCATTGCTGGCAGTGTTCAAGGCTGGGTTGGACATAGCCTTGTGTGGCATGGTTTAGTGGGAAGTGTCCCTGCCTCTGGCGGGGGGTTGGAACTAGATGATCTTAAGGTTCTTTCCAACCCTAACTATTCTATGATTCTATGATTTTGGTATTTGATTAGCTTCTTCAGCAAGCAGGTAGTAAATGCTTCACAAGTTAGAAATGTTGCTATTAGGATCTCAGCATTTACAAACACCAGTATCTGTGCTTGGGTGCTGAAAACATTTGTTCTAGAAATTTGTAATTCTGGAATGCTTGCTATGTAGGCAGTGTGTGGGATAATAAATCATGAGGCAATATGAGGAGTTTAAAGTAACATTTTTGCTGACCTGTTTAATTAAACTGTAAAATACTTGTTCTTTTTACACACAGACCTGCTCTATTTGGAAAGTAGAAGGATATCGAATCTGTCTAAAATGTTTGCTACCATTTCACAGTAGTGAGTCATAGGATCATAGAACCATTTAGATTGGAACAGACCCTTAAGATGGAATCAAACTGAGTCTTTTTAGTAAGATCTTGTGTAACTGGCAAAATAGCAGCTTCAAAAATCATGTACTGCTTTAGCTGTTTCTTAAAACTTACTTGAGCTTTGCTAGCCCAATTCGGTTCCTTCACAATACTGTATGTGAAGTTGATCTGTTAAATGGTTTATTGGTTACTTGAACATGAAGATGCCATGATTTTTCTCTCTATTTCCAAAGGTGAAAGTTGGCTTTGAAAGAAAAGTTATAATACAAATGTAGTCCTTTTATTTAGCTGAGCTTCAGATCAACTGTGCCATGGATGGTGCAGCAGGGTTAGTCATAGGCCTGGGTTTATATGCTAGGTATGAATTCACTGAGTGCTATTATAACTTACGTTGGATCCAGGTTAATGACTGCTTAGGATAGCACCGGTACTAGCTGCGGAACTATTGACAGGTGAGGGTAGATCTTAATTACTAAACTTTGAGGCAGAAGATGCTCAGATTATAGTAGAATCTATGGGGGAAAGCATGGTTCTGCTGCTTCCTGTGTTAAATTGTCTCAATTAAGTTACGCATGCTTTGCTTCTACACTTCACCAGTTTGCCTAATGAAGTGTAAGGATCTACCTGCTTTCTGACCAGGAGATGTAATAAGAACATGAGACTTAGCCAAAGTTATGTTACTACTGAACTGTGTGAATAAAAGCTTTAAATTGAATTCTCATAGGATATGTTGCTTTTTTTTTTTTTTGTTTTTGTTTTTTTTTTTTTTTTTGTTTTGTTTGGGGAGTGCAAAAAGGATACAAAGTGCGCAAGAAATGAAAATACCCATCAGTTATTAAAACTTTCTTTTGTCAAAGTTATCCCCTGGCAGTTAGCTTAGACTGTCTTTTAAAACTAAGCAAACAGAAAGTAACCACCATTCTTTCAAATTCAGATCTGACACACTATTTTTCTAGTCTGAGCCGAGCTGTAGTCTTTTTATTAATATTTATGCTAGACATAAATAGTAACTGAGCCAATAAGACTGTTCAAATGACTGGCAGTAGTGAAGCTGAAATCAAGTATCACACTTGAGTAGTATGCAATAAATAGCATCCTTTACTAGATGATTGAGGAATATACAGTCAAGTCTGTCTAAATTTGGGTGGGGTTTGGTTGTGACAGTACAGCTTGCTCTGACATTTTATATGCAGCTGTCACATGAAATATTTGATACTGCTGTTCCTGTTTAAAACTTTCTAAAACAGAATTAGTTCTGATTTTGCTGCACGGACAACTTATTCATGCTGAGATAAAGGAGAAGTTTTACAAATGCATTCATCAGAAAATCTGGTTAAGCTCTGCATTTAGGAGTGCAAAAAGGGTGAATCGCCTTTCAGAATGGGACAGTAAGGTGTAATTTTCTTACTAAAGCAAAGATTGTTGGGCATACTGCAGGCATTTTAGCATACAGTTCATGAAAAAACCCAACCTGAGCTGTTTTATATTTTCCATCAAATGAAATAGGGGAATGCACCTTCCAGGAACTCACTGTTGATGTTAGATACTCCATAAGAAATTACTTAGTTTTTTTTTTCTTATTTTGTGTTTGTGGTTATATTACTGAGATGGTTTTTTGTGAGTTCTAGGTATTTGTTACATGCAAATTCTAATGCCCTAGAGAAACACATCTGACTCCAGAAAAACAGCAGAAAGTTTGTTACAAATAATTAAATTTTGATACTATGACTAGCCCTCACACTGACCTGCATGGTTAGTCAAATAAGACGAATTTTTAACAGAAAGAGCACTTCACGAAGTTATATAAATCAAATACTGTAATATTATTTAAAGATTTGTTGAGCGCAGGGGTATATACTTTCTTAAATTATTTGAATGAAAATATTAACCCAAAGCAAATTACAGTAATTTCATTAATAAAGCTAATCTTTGAGCTTTTCTCACCTATTTGTGCTTAAATCCATAATTATGTATTTACGGACAAGGTCTTAGTTGGGCTTACAGATGCTTCTGGTGCCACAATAACAAATTACTATTTTACTGGTGTGTTTGCTTTCTGTTTATAATAATATATTGATAGTGAGCTCTGATGGCAGCTC
The DNA here is from genome assembly GCA_032466535.1 of Forpus xanthops. NCBI lineage: Eukaryota > Metazoa > Chordata > Aves > Psittaciformes > Psittacidae > Forpus > Forpus xanthops. Next base: position 61,023 of record JASSUY010030860.1, on the reverse strand, counting down.
AGACTCTGAGAACTATTACAACTTTATGAAGAAACTTCCAGGTTTTTGATAAGTCTTTTACTTGGACATCAGCTAAAGATGACATTAAGCAATCTTAGGTTGATGTTGGCAGGCCTACTTTATTTCTTAGCTGATTAACTCTGCAGCATGCTAGCTCCTGTTGGTGCTGACGCTCACTCTGCTGTGTGTTGGAATAAGGAAAGTCTAGTCATCATTAGCAGTGTCATCACATCAGTAGCAGTGTTGGGGAGGAGGTGGAACAACTATTGGCAGCTGGTTTTGAATTTGCTTGAGCCTTTCATGAAGATACATGCTTGATATGAAGACTATCCCAAAGACATTGCTTTAAAATAGAAAAAAGCATAGAAATAATCTTCCATACTGGTATAAAATAGTATTTTAAGTGTGCCACTTGCAGTACCTCACATTTGTTTCTCTTCACTGTTATAAGTTTCCTATCAGCTCAGACCTCTAGGTCGTTGAGGACCCTCTCAATAGCACCTTTATTCTCCAACACTGGCCCGTCAGGCTGATGTCACCTTCAGACCTAATGTGGGTCCATGCTGTCCAGGCTTTCAGAACATTGATGAAGACTGGGCAGCAACACTGTCCTACACAACAGCCTTGTCTCTAAACTGAAGAATCAATTTGATAGGTTGATGACTGAGTTGTGGTCAATGGCTTAATATCCAGATGGAGACCAGTAACGAGTGGTGTCCCTCAGGGATTGGTGTTGGGACCGGTCTTATTCAACAACTTTGTCAGTGACATGGACAGTGGGATTGAGTGCGCCCTCAGCAACTTTGCCGGTGGCAGCAAGGTGTGTGGTTCGGCTGATACATTGGAGGAAAGGAATGCCATGCAGAGGGACCTTGACACGCTTGTGAGGTGGGCTGATGCCAACCTGATGAAATTTAATGATGAAAAGTGCAAGGTCCTACATCTGGGTCGGAGCAATCCCAGACACAGCTGTAGGTTGGGCAGAGAAGAGATTCAGAGCAGCCCTGCACAGAAGGACTGGGGGGCATTGGAGGATAAAATAATTGAACATGAGCTGGCTTCAGTGTGCACTTGCAGCCCAGAAAGCCAATGGTATCCTGGGCTGCATCAAGAGGAGTGTGACCAGCAGGTCGAGGTAGGTGATCCTACCCCTCTACTCTGCTCTTGTGAGACCTCACTTGGAGTATTGTGTGCAGTTCTGGTGTCCTAAACATAAAAAGGACATGGAACTGTTGGAACAAGTCTAGAGGAGGGCCAGAAGGATGATCAGGGAACTGAAGCACCTCCTTTGTGAAGATAAGCTGAAAATGTTCAGGTCGGTCAGCCTGGAGAAGAGAAAGCTGCATGGAGACCTCATAGCAGCCTTCCAGTGTCTGAAGGAAGCCTCTAAGGATGCTGAGGGGGGACTCTTCATTAGGGACTGTAATGATAGGACAAGGGGTAATGAGTTAAAACTTCAACAGGGGAAGTTTAGTTTGGATATAAGGAGGAAGTTCTTTACCATGAGGGTGGTGAGGCACTGGAATGTGTTGCCCAGGGAAGTTGTGAATGCTCCATTGCTGGTGGTGTTCAAGGCCAAGTTGGACAAAGCTTTAGGTGGCATGGTTTAGTGGGAGGTGTCCCTGCCCATGGCAGAGGAGTTGGAACAAAATGATCTTAAGGTCCCTTTCAACCCTAACTATTCTATGATTCTATGTTAAACTCTGTTATCCCAGTGTAGTCTCCTGAAGCTTGCCTCTCATCTGAGTTGCTTCCAGTTACGTCTTAAACTGCTCACTGCACGCCTTTAAGTCTGGCAGATTTTCAGACACCCTGAAGTTGATATTTATCAAATTTGGTGCCAGGGTGCTGTGGGGTGTGGCATTCAAAGCCTTATTAGAGTCAGAGTAAATCACATCTACTGGTGTCCTCTGTCCCCCAAACCAGCTGTTCCCTCACAAAAAGTTACCAAGTTAGGTGCAATATGTACTTCGTAAAGCCATCCTGGCTATTCTCAGTCATGTGCCTGTAAATTGCTTCCAAGAGTATTTGCTGTATAGCTAGTCTGAGAATTGAAGTGAGGCTGACTCTCATAGTGCTTCAAATTCCCCTTCTTGCCCTTTTTTTGATGATGTATAAATATGGCCTTTATCAGTGGCTTCCTGTGGTCACAGTGACGTCTGAAAAAGAGATTTGATTGTATTGCAATTGGTTATATGTTTACATTAAAAACACTGTAGAGTATGAAGATTATACTCCCTTCTGCAAAACCATGTTGAGGAAGAGGGAATGTAGGAGGAAAGATGTAGCACAAGTCGCACACAAACTGTGAGTGTGCTTTTTAAAGGGATTAGATCACACCTCTTAAGAGTTGTATCTTTTTTTCAGAGAAAGAAGCAGACGTAAGTTTAGGTAAAGTCAGCTAAGGTGGTTCAGGCAAGCAAAAATGGCAGTTTTATCATATGTCCTGGCATACATGCTAATTGTTTTTGTAAGCTTCATATTTTAGCGTAGTTTACCTTTTTTATCAGTTTTCTAAAGCATTGAGGATGATATTGGCACATTTGGCAAACTCCATGAAGTCTGTTCCAACAAAAAGAAGCTGGTTTAATCTTGCAAGGGCAAAAAAGATGGTTACAAGGTCTGGAACCATGGAGAGTTTGAAGCTGCTCATTTGTGATACTGAAGACCATTAATACAATTTGAAGTACTTATAAAGGAGGTTTTTTTTGGTGAGGTGTTGATTCGAAAGGTTCTTTGTGGAACTGAGCTTTAGACTCCTTTGAATTTGAACAGTTCATATCTGCATTAGAAACACCTGGCAGACTGTGTAAAGAATATGTTCACTTCTGTGAAAAGACAAGCAAAAACTTTTTAGGACAAAATGATTTGTTCTTACAATGTCTTAATTTTGACTTGACACATTTTTATATTAAGAATTCATTTTTAGCAAATGTACTTTTAATTATTGAAGTTTTTTATATTGGTTATGTATTTGAAGAATAGAGACTAAATGTATTTTCAAAGATCAGTAAAAGTCTAGTCAATTTTCACACATTTATTTTTCAGGAGCTGGTGAATCAGGAAAAAGCACAATTGTCAAACAAATGAAGTAAGTATGGTGAAATACTATCCTAGAGAAATATTTTGTTTATTCAAGTAGAGAATTTATGTTTTTTTTTTCTCCTTTCATAGGATTATCCATGAAGCTGGTTATTCAGAAGAAGAATGTAAACAGTACAAAGCTGTTGTCTACAGTAACACCATTCAGTCCATTATTGCTATCATTAGAGCAATGGGAAGGTTGAAGATAGACTTTGGTGATCCAGGCAGGGCTGTAAGTATTGAAATATGTACACAGATACACAGCTGAAATATCCATTCATTTTCAAATTTTGGCTGTTACTATTTCCTGAAAAAATCTCCAGATATCCAAAAATCTTCTTTGTAGGTTGAAAAAGTTAATTGAAAACTAAATGTCATTGGTCTTTACATGGCAAGGTGACCTGCATAGTAGTCAACACTGGACTGATTGACAACAGCTGGTTTTTTAGATACAATTTTCCAAATTCTACCTCAGTTTGGAGAACTGAGTTTTAGGTTTTGAAAAACATTAAGCTATGCACTTATGTCTCTTTACTTGTATGGACTTGTGGCCTATTATTTTCTGTAAGTCATTTCAGTTAGACATTTTCATATTGCCTAAAACCGGCTTAAATTGGTAGATATCTACCTCTTGTCTGCCTTTCTCTATTAGGTGATAGGCACAGCAATGCCTAAAATATTTCCAGCCTCTGAGCTTAATCCTGTTTCATACTAATCTCCAGTGTGGAGGACTTTATTTTACATGGGCGTAACTCTGCTGCTGGTATCCCATTTTTTTTTATCAGATTAAGGATTAAGGCTTTCCCCCAAGGAATAGACCTTTTCTAAACTTTTCTGCTCCTTTTCTGTCTCATTTCATTTAACATTCCATGTACAAACCTCTGATGGGTCTGTTTGCCATTCCAGCTATTAAAGCTGGTCTGTCTAATTGATTCTTTTAAGGCTTACTGTTTCTCCAGTCCTAACCATATAATTTACAGTGACTGATTATGTTCATGTCTGCTCAGAAGGTTAGATGCTTTGATTCTCTGTAAAATGCTGAGCTAAAGTGGTTTTACATATCCTCTGGTTGCAGGAATACACTCTGCTGCAGTACTGAAATTGATCGTCAAAGTTGTTAGTCTGTATAGTGCTGAAACTTAGTTCAGGATGTGTATTTTCATTTTCTCCCCATAAAAATTAATGTTGGAATATGGAATGCTCACTCTCTGAAGTGGCAACTAGCTTAGCAGTAGTAATACTAGTGTATATCTTCAGTGACCGTGTGAAATGCATTATGTATGGTTGTCAAAAGAAGAAAAATATTCATAAGTTTACATAAAGTGGGTCATTAAATTTAGGCTTCACATACAATTTTATCTTATTCTACCTGGCACCTCTTCAGTTGTAAACACAACTAGTAGAAGCTTTGTTTTCATTGGCTATCCATCTCTACATTCTCATGTTTGCTGGTGTCATTCCTTAAGACTGAAGTTTTCCAGGGCAGCAACAGTATCTTATTGCGTGTTAGTTCAGTATTTGCGCAATGGAGTCCTCTCAGGAGTCTGGCGGTTAGTGTTGGAAAGAGGCAGATGGTAGACTTGTGTTACTAAATACATAGAAAGAGAAACGGAGGAGGAGTAAATTTAGGTGTTAGCAGATAAAATGACTAACAAGAAAATTTCGAGGGCTATTTTATGCATGATATCAATTTGAAGTCATCTTGAGTTTCTCAACTTCAGAGAGCTGTGTAAATGATGAGGCAAACTTGTCAAGGCTAATCTTAAAATAACTGTCCATCCGTTTGCACTTAGGCAGGCCTTGGTGGTCCAAATTCTTTTTTCAGAGCTACACATCTGTGGAACGTCAATTGTAGTGTCAGAAATGGAAAAAGGAATTCAGAGCATCACTTAAGCATCAGTCTTGCTTAAAAAAAAGTATAGGTACTCCTTGATTATTATAATGTAACTTTTTAAGTGTTATTTTGTTGCAATTTTATTCTTTTTAAGGAAAAAGGAATGAAACAGAAAAACAAACTCAGAATTGTAATTCCTGACGAAAATTGTTACATTCAGACTTCTCTCAATACCCTTATGAGGGTTTTATTCTAAATGGCCTGAGTTTGTTTGGAAAATCTTGCTTTCTGTAGTAAGACTAAAGGTAAAACAGTGACTTTAACATTTTCTTTTTTAAAGCTCTTGAATCAAGAGAGCACAAATGACAGCAGCAGGTTCCGTAATGGTACATCTCAAGACTAGTACATTTTCCTTTGTCCTACAGGATGTTTCAGTACTAAAGTAGAAACTGTGTTTTGAGGGACAATTAGTGAATGTACTTTCAAGGAATAAAGACCATTTTCTGAATGTGGAAGTTACTATAATGAGCTAGAGATGGTTAAATTAATTTCCTTATGTAATCTTATTTATGAAATGTATAAAAATGGTGAAATGTAGGGGGAAAGCTGCCCCTTTCCAGTATAATTAAAAGAAAGTATCTAGCATTCATTAATAATGAAAACAGGACTTGATCAGTGCATACTAACTTGTGTCTTGTAGTAATGCTCATACTTAGAAAGGGGTAACAGAGACCACTTTGTATGTTAATGTTTGGGCTGAAATTGATTTTCTTTTTCCACCACCACCCTTCACCTCCCTTGCCTTGTCCCATTTTAGAGCTGTTTAAAACAGTGAATTTGGAGTGTTTGAAAAGTCAGACCATGTTAGGTATAAAATGGCATAATCATGACAAAATTGACTTAGTTTCTAAGCTATTTCCATAATGTATTTTAATACATTAGCTCTCCTTCGAGATCTGCTGCCTTCTGTGAGTTCTAAGTCCTTGGCATTTGCATCCACAAACAATACTCAAAAGCAGAATTGTTATTAAAGTTTCTTTTGTGCAGGCATATTGCTCACATGACAGTCTGTGAGATATGACTACCCAGCCATTTGATCTTTACTGCTCTGGGCTTTTTTAATGTAATTATTAGTGTAACCCATTGAATTTTCAGTTGTCCACAATTTGTCCTGTGCATGTACAGTAATCAGTATTCTGTTAATTTGTTTGACAAATGCTTGGTTTTAGATTTGTAACTATTCTAGCTTTCAAAAGACTTTCAGCTGTATCATTCTATGATATATAGATATCTGATATATGTGCATCGTATGTATAACTACATATGTTTATATATAAACAATCTCTTCAAGTTTGCCTCAAGTTGACTGACTATAGATAAGCTTTTTGTTTTCAGGTGATGAATATCAGTATTACTGAATCTATCTGTAAACAATTTCCCTGTTCTGGTCTTTGATTATTTAAGTTTACAACAGATGGTATCTCTAGAACAATCACTACTTCCTGTGCTTAGCCTGAACTATTTGGTTTGGTTTTCCCCACCAGCTTATTGTTTGAACAGCAAAGGTAGCAGAATTGGATTTTTCTACAAATTTGCCTCTGTATTTTAACTTACTGTTTATGAGAATAACCTTACATGCTGCTTTTTAAAATCCTCTTCTTTACTGAAATACTTTCAGATCCTGACTGATGTGTCCAAATTTCTCTTTTCTCTTTCCCCCTTTTCAGTGTCATCTGTTCACATAATCATTGGACAAACAGTACATGCTGTGGGAGTAGTTACAAGCCACAAACAAGCTGATTTTTCTGGCTGACATACCTTGGCATTAGATAATGTAGATCTAATAACCAAGGTCAGGTAGCTACCCACTGTAGAGTACTAATGTGTATGTGGGTCTCTTTCCTGTACCACATACTATCTTCTTTTTTCCAGTGCCTTACAGGGCTAACATTTTAAAGTGTTTTCTCTCTCAGAATTGGATGAACATAACCAATCAGTCAAATTCTGTTAAAGGAGACTGATAAATTGACATCCCGTACTCCGTTAGCCTTACTCTGAAAGGCAGTCCTTATATACAGTCTTCAAATCCAGCATTTGCTCTTTCAAAAGTCTTACTGTTTCCTTGATACTGCATTACTGAGAAAACTGTGTCTCTGTAGAACAATTAAGGTAATGGATATTTGTAACTGATTTATCTAGAAAGGTTTTGAAAAATAATTTTCTGTTTTGAAAAATAATTTTCTGATGCAGGATTTGGTAAAAAATGATTGTTTGTTATTTTTAGACAAAGTTGGTTTTTAAAGCTGAAGTGATTAATATGTTTTCTTCAGTCAGTCAATATACATCTGCATTACTGAAGGTTCTAGTATGTATTGTAACCATTCTGTTCAGTTTATGATATTTGGTAAGCAAATAAGGTTACTCTAGATTTAAGCACAAAATATTGCTACTTCTGTTTATAAAAGCTTAATTACAGTTATAAACATATGAGAAGCTTTATCAGCTAATGAGAAATTAAATTTATTAGTCTTTCTGTTGAAAAATGGGGGAATTAATGTCCTATGCAGAACATTAAATCCAGTCATTTTCCTTCTAATATTTTTGTTTGGTTGCATTCACATTTACCAGGTTAAGAGAATAATTAATGTGCTGAATGTATTTCTTAGGTGATAGTACTTCTGTTGTGTTCTCAATGTTTGTGTCTCCACTATTTGCATCCTAAAGGATGATGCTCGTCAACTCTTTGTGTTAGCTGGAGCAGCAGAAGAAGGATTTATGACTTCAGAGCTTGCTGGAGTCATCAAGAGACTGTGGAAGGACACTGGAGTTCAAGCTTGCTTCAACAGATCTAGAGAATACCAACTTAATGACTCTGCTGCTTAGTAAGTACTATGTGACAGACAAGATGCTCTTCATCTTTTAAGTAGTAGCTAAAGAAAGTGGCATCTTTTGAGGAATTCTGCTCCCATATAAATAGAAAGCTTAGAAGTATCTGCAGAAGGATACTGTCTGTTTAGGTCAAAATGCTCCAAGTAAGCTTCAAGCTTGGAAAGGCAGATATGTGGTATAATTATCAGTGAGTCATGACCTGATCAGTTGTTTCATCTTCTTGAGGAAGACAGAAACATCTTTCAGAGCACTTTTATTACAAAAACATGACTCAAATACTTGTTTAGTATCTGAACACGTCCAGGAAACTTGATTGCATGATGTGTTTCTGTATTACTGAGGATACTACTGTCATGTTCCTAGTAGTTTCTTCTGTGGTTCAACATTGCTGCATTTTCTTTGTTAATTAACAGTCTGTTAGAAACATGTTGAGCAGAAGCAGAATCAGAATGTGACTTCTATGATAGGGTACTTCACTGAAAAAGTAAATTATTAAGGAATCAGGGATGTGAGAAATAGGATTGGTAGCAGCAAGTAATGGTAAGTCAGTCAAGGAAGAGAGTCCACTGAAAGAGTACTAACAGTGCAAGTAACAGTGTAGCAGTGATGTTGGTCTCATAGGGCAATTTTTTAAAGCCTTATCATTCTGAATTAATTTGTAGTGTTTGAAATTGATTTTTACTTTCCTTAGTTCTTTAGAATAATGTAAACAACAAACATGCAAGTGTGGTAACTGAGAAGACTACAGCTGGAGTAATGTAATTATAGGCATGCTGACTGAATAGGGATGTTATCAAATTGTATCAAAATTATACTGCTACTTCCAGCATAATTGTTACTTGTTTGCTGAAGTGCTTCTAAGGCTATAGAGGGTAGATGGCAGCAAGTTGAGCTCATGATGACCAATCTCTTGAGAGATACCACTTGCACAAACTTACTTCAGTATGGATCACTTTTGTCTAGTAACCTCTTTGGTTCTATTTTGTTAGTTTAGATAACTCCGCCTCCAATTTTGTAAGACTTCTTCCAGCTGTACAGTTGTATCCTTAAAATTGCAAACTTATGGTTACATTCTGGAAACGTCATAATGCCTTCCCTATTTACTGTGGAAAAAGCACAAATTTATATGGGTTTTAGAAATGTTGGGCTGCTTTGCAGGAATTTTGGTAATGAAAGTATGCTATTGTAAGAAAATGTGCAATTATAAATTCTTCATAGAAAGTTAAAGTATTGAGCATTTTCTTAAATGCATTAATTCTAGCTAAAATACAGAGTTATGTTCATACCTGTTATCAAATCCAGGGTAATTTTGAGCTTCGGTTACTCAAAATAACTTGTAGTTCAGTCTGTTGCAAAAATGGTGTTCTTCCACTGAGTGCAAATAACATTGGTGCATGTGGAACCATGTGTGCATTTTGGGATTGCAAAAGATTAATTCTTTGTAGCAAAGTCAGTTGGATATATTTTCTTTCTTCTGGAATGAAATATCTTTTGTGTCTCTAAAGCTTATTTCAAAAAAACGTGGAAAATTCAGGGCAAGTATGTCTTGTTTTTTGCCTTATCTCAGAGAAAGCTATTTTAGGACTTTGTAATTATGCTGCTATTTTATGAATGACTGAAAACAGTATTTATTTTTACCTTCAGTTACTTGAATGACTTGGACAGGATAGCACAAACCAGCTACATTCCAACCCAACAGGATGTTCTCAGGACTAGAGTGAAAACTACAGGGATAGTGGAAACTCACTTTACATTCAAAGATCTTCATTTTAAGTATGTAAATCATGCTGCATGTTCATCTGTCTGTTAACGGTTTTCTGTAAAGTACAATGATGTCGTTAGACAAATTTGTTAAGTTACAACTTTGACACCCCCCATCCATTTTTTTTTTTTGCCCTATGAAAAAAATTCCACGTGTTTCCCTGAATTTTCTGAAGGGACATGGGGAGTCATTGGAAATCTTGTAATAACTCACAAATAAATATGCAGACATTAAATAGTGAATGCTTTGGGTGTATTGGAAGCTTTTTGTAAAGATACTTTATATGTAAACTAAAATCTCAAAATGCTCAATTTTCTGCCATGTTAAATAACTGTTAATTTGTCAGATTCATCCCTTTAAATCCAGTTGGAGAGCTGGAGGCTTATGAGCGTTTGCTGATGTTGTATGAAAGAGAAAACACATTTTCCTGGAGAACTTAAAATGTGTTGTACTTTAGTACCTTATTTAATAATATAATATGACTTATGTCTCCTGTTGTGTAGGATTGACAAAATAATGTTAAAAATCTGAACATTTTATGCCCAAAGACATTCCTGATAAAAGCATAGAATAGTATAAATGCAATAATACCCTACCTCTTCCTGATCAGGAAGAATGGGAAGAATACTCAGTAAAACTCACACAGCATCTGCATTTAAGTTGTACAGAGACTGTTGTCATGTCTATTCAATATATTTGTTTGATATCTTAATGGAAAGTATTTTTTTTATTTTTTTCTTTTTTTTTTTAACGTAAATGTGTAGTGAGTACTGTAACGTGGATGCTTCAGGGCCATCAGGACTGAAGAAATATATTTTGCTTCCTTGTTTTAGAATTTAAGTATACAAAATTCGTATTAATCCGTAAAATACTAGCTGTTAAATGGGAATCAACCTCTTGCAAACTTAGGAGTAGTCCTTAGCCAAGGGAGAGCTTCAGTATTCTGAGGAGCCATCAGTTTTATCACTAACTTACTAATCCTTCTTGTTCACACCCTATTGTAAATGGGTTTAAATTCTTTTGCACTCAGTGATTGTATGCAGGTGGCTACTTCCAGTCCATACTAATTTGTTCTTTTTTCTTTTTTCTTTTACTCTTAAAAAGATCATATCATTACAGTCCTATAAAGTCTATTACAAGGACCATATGATTACACTTCTATAGAATGTGTAAAGACAGGTCTTTGGAAATATTTAGCTGTCATGTAAAACACCTGAACAGCAGGTGTTTAAAGTTTAGGTGCTTTAGGGGAGGTAGTGATAACTTGGAGTTACTGGAAGGGCTTGAAGTATACTCCTGAATAACATTGAAAAGAACTTTTAAGATGAACTGAAGGCATAAAAGGCTTGATTATGCCAAGGTGAGGGTACATAAGCAACTAGCTATGCAATATTGTGTACTTGAGTTGTTTTTCATTATTTTTTCTTTCCTGTTTTGCTGTGTGCATTTAGGTTCTTTGACGTTGAGCCTCATTTCTACCTTCTCTATGAAGCACTTAGCCTAGCTTTGATTATTGATTCAATCTCAAATGCAAATTGCAAGTCATCTTCATTATGTTTTATATAGACTATTTCAGAAGTTGAGTCTGATTATTTGCTGCTTTTGCCTTCAAAGAACACCTTATTTTGTAGAAATGTTCTTTTGATAACCTAATGAATTCAGGTCTCAATACAAAATTTTAAAACATTAGCATTAGAATTGCTAGAAGTAACAACTAAAATTTAAGGTATTAATTGTTTAGGTATACAAGTACAATATACCTTCCTATGGTTACAGCCGTCACTAACTATTTGAGAACTAATTAGGTGTACATGGCTGACTTGCATTTTTATAGGCTGATATCTAGACAGAGATTTCCCCTCAAAGATGTCTCTGAAGGTAAGGAACACTTCTGAGGAATCCTGTTTTCATTTCTAAATTCTAACAGGAGTCGTCTTCAAAGTGTTTTTAAGGTGGTATTATTCCGTTGTAGAACACTAGTTGGGCAATGAGTGTTGTCACTTGCACAATAGCATATACAGGTAGAAGGCCTCATTCGAGGTTATGATGTTTCTGATAATTTTTAATAGGAAAACAAAGGGTCTTTTTATTTTTACTGTGTTTTTTTCTAAATAAAAGTCTAGCACCTCAGAACACTTGAAGATTTCTAAAAATAACAACTTCAATTGAACTTCTTCAAGAGCAAGATACCTAGTCATGTTGTACACTAATGTAACATCAGGAGGTTTTTTTTTTATCTGCCTGCCCCCGCACAGTCTTACAGTCCAGGGTAAACAGGAAAGAGGGATAGCAAAAATACAGGTCGCGTTTAACAAGTGTGTGATCTGTGATGCTTTCCAGATATGTATCATATTTTTGTAAGCACCCTGATTCAAAAAAATACATGCCAGTCTTTTGCAAGGATGAGCATTGGAACAATTTCTATGAACTTAAAGAATTGAAAGCAATCATAAGAAATATGTAGTGTGCTTTTGGCCTGTATCTCATTTTCTATGTGTACTGGAATGATGTTAGTTGCTTAAATAGTCTGAAACAAGCAGAACGCAGCAGTTGCGGCAGCACTTGCTTTTAAAAATACATGGTGCTAATGAAAGGACCTTGCGTAAGGCTTTCGGTGTGCTCAATTACAGATAAACCATTCAGACAGGTGTTCATTCCTGCTAAGAATTTAAAAGAAACAAGTTTCACTTACAGAGCTCAGTTTTCCTGTCCTCTTAACTGTGTTTCAAAAAAAATACATTAATTAGAGGGAAAATTATTATGTGGTGCTTGTTTTGTCTTTTTAAGAGAATTTTGAAAATATTAGCATCTCTTAAAAAGATCCTATTTAAAATGAATGATTGAAAAAGTGAAAATTAGATTTCATGTATTTACATTCAGAATACTAGAATAGCAGTGTTACTTGTATTCAGTTTCCTTAGTATTGCACTATTTCCAACTGTTAGATGCCATGCTGCTTGTAAAGAATCTTACACTGTTGATCAGTACATCTCAACTCAATATTTTAAAGTTTTTAATTCATTTGGACTAAAGGCTGAATAACATTTTCATCTAGTTTACATTTAGTAAAGCTAACTGTGTTTTTTCTTTTTATAGATTACAATTAATTGTTAAATACAGTATTGTAAATAAGTATTTTTGCTTAGCTTTAATCTCTCCCATTCTCATATTTTATAAAATGTTGTAAAGGAAGTTTTTTTAAGGCTTTATGTAGATTTTTTTTTCATACTAAGACATTAAATGGTAATAAATGTTGCAAATGTTTTTATGCCTTTTTAAAAAATGTGATCACATGTGCACAGCTGATAATTTCGGATTTTATGGGTTAACATTCAGAAAGTTAGAAATTCTAAAGTCCATTCCCTGCTTTGCACTTCTGTTTTGCAGAATGTTTGATGTTGGAGGGCAGAGATCAGAGCGGAAGAAGTGGATTCATTGTTTTGAGGGTGTTACAGCAATTATTTTTTGTGTGGCATTAAGTGATTATGACTTGGTCTTGGCTGAAGATGAGGAAATGGCAAGTACTGTAATGTTGAAGAATGTTCTTGGATAAACCTTAGTTCTTTCAAACTAAATAAGTTTTGAAAGGAAGGCTAGAAATAAATCTTCTTGAGTTTTACTGCTTTGTAAGATGTATGGGGTTTGTGTGAAAGGTCTCAGAGAAATGGTGATAAAATTCATGCTTTCAGGTTTCAAAGTCTGTATTCTCAGAAGGAATACTGAGACAATATTCTTTGCAGCTACACTCTCATGTTTTAAAGGATGCATAAATTCAGTAGGATAGCTTATCAGTAGTGTATGTTTTAGTCTCTTTATCGATGCTGGAAGTATCTAATAAGAAATTGTTCAACTTCACTGTGCTTTGTGTTTTGTTTTCCTTTCCTCAGTCTCCAAAACCTGACGGTTTTGTTTCTTTCTAAATGTGTTTCTCTGATTTATTTCCTTAGTTGCAGAAATTTTTCTTTACCTTCTCCCTTTCAATTCCCTCTGTTGCTTTACCCTCTTTCAAGGTATGACTCCTCTGTATCAGTATGCACAGAGTAGTCTAAAGTGCTGCTTATCTGTAGGGTGTGACTCATTAACAGATTTCTGTCCTCTTCCTCAAGTTTTGCAGCTTCTTATAGAATATATTTTGGGGAGGAAAGAGAAAGGAAAAAGCCCCTTCAAGTCAAATGTAGTCAAAGAAGGTCATAGCTAGGACCTTGCTACTTAATAACTGGAGCTTGGCCAAAATACTTACACATTGGTCAGTTTTTCTACAGTTAAAAATTCTACAGTTAAAAAGCCTGCTCACTTGATTCTCTAGTCCTGTAGAAACATTTTTCTCCTTATGCTGGAATCTCAGCTAGATGTAGAATTTAATTTTTCAGTATCCAGAACATCTAATCAGTGTAGGTCAAATTCAGGTACCTCAGCAACTCTTGTCGAATATCTATACTGGAGAATGTCAAAACACACCAAAATTTCCTAAGATATTAAACAGCTTAAACCTGAAAATGAGAAGAAATCAAAAACACTGATTAAACTCTGCTTTTGGAAGTGTTATTTGTAGTGATCTTGGCTTCTTGGTGTTTCCCTGTGGTAAAATGTGATTCCATAGGCTAGAAACATAGTTCTGTAACTTGGCTCATTTATATCTATTCGATAACATGTATCCTGATCTTACTACTGAAGTCTGAAATACAATGAGGTGTTTTTTCCAATTGCAGAATCGGATGCACGAAAGCATGAAATTGTTTGACAGCATCTGCAACAATAAGTGGTTCACAGACACTTCTATTATTCTCTTCCTGAATAAGAAAGATCTTTTTGAAGAAAAAATCAAAAGGAGTCCTCTCACTATTTGCTATCCTGAATATGCAGGTATTAGAGGGGGGGTGCAGGTGTCAAGTAATTTTGACTAAAATGCCTCAATTTTGATGCATAAATCTGAGGGAGCTTGATAACTTTAAACTTTAAGTATCTAAATTACATTAATGAAGTAAAGGTTAAGAAGGAGGAGGTTGTTCTTAGGATCACAAATAGTGCTAAGTCAGAGGCATGCTTTTAACTTGAGTGAAATAATGCTTGTCCGTTGAAAGCATTTACCTGAAACTGCTGCAACTCTCCAGCCTAATTTATTTAGTCCATTCTTTTTTCTGATGTCCTCCTATTTATGTTCTCTGATGTAATTTTTTTTGCTAGCAGAAATCCCTTAGGATTACGTGAGAGTGTATTTGAACAGGGAGTGTACATGTATGTTTGAAGTACGTAGCTTGTTCAGGAAATACAAAGCAAAAGATGATTATTTCATTCAACAAGTCTTAGTTTTTTTATGTATATTTCATCGTGAATTTAGACTGTTCCATTGTACTGAAAATAGCAGATTGGAGGTAAAAATTACAGGGAATGTGTATGCCAAATGTCTTTAATTGAATTTGAAAAAATCCTAAAGCTTTTAAAAACATAAAAATCAAAAGCAAGTAACTTGAATGAAGGAAAGAAAATATCCTAATCTAGGAAGCAGTGGTGGGTCATTAATGATTTTTTCTGTCTTCTGCTGAAGTAAATGGAAACGACTCTTCCTGCAGCTGGAACTGTCTCCTTAGTTTTTATTCTTAAAAATGTTTCTGAAAGGTTTTCGTCATAATTTATTTGTGGTATCTTTAAGCAATGACTGTGGAACTATTCCCCTTCAGGTTTAGGTTAACTATTCCCAAAGAGCCATTTCCTTGAAAGATACACTATGCATCTTGTTCTTTCTCAGTTTGCTTACTGAGCAATTTTTATCCTTCTAGGGTCAAACACTTATGAGGAAGCAGCTGCTTACATTCAATGTCAGTTTGAAGATCTTAACAAGAGAAAAGACACGAAGGAAATCTACACTCACTTCACATGTGCCACAGACACAAAAAATGTGCAGTTTGTTTTCGATGCTGTAACCGATGTCATTATTAAAAATAACCTTAAAGACTGTGGCCTCTTCTGAGAGCAGACAGAGGGTTGCTAAATGGTAAATTACATTTCTGGAAACAGGACTTATGCATTTGAAATATGCCCATGCTGTGTAATACCTGCATAGATATACTTAATTCTCTTTCATTTTATTTCTAGGTTTGGAGAACGACTTCGCACAATTCTAATCTGATTCTTTTCAAGGTGAAAGAAATGAAAAATGCATTGTGCTGAATGATAGATCAGTACTGTACTTGCCTGTTTTAACAGCTTTATTTATGTTTGTCTTGTAAATTTAAGTAATTAGGTAACACTGAGATGTCAGTTGATTGTATGTATACTTATAATTGTAGTAATGTATTTGTATAAACATTGAATGGAATATTTTAGTAACTTGATGTCCTCTAAACTTTCCATGTTTTATGAAGATACTCTTAGGGGAGACAGACCTTTTTGCCTTTGGATTATTTAAACATCTTGTAAAATTAAATTTTCTTTTCATCTTAAGGATGCATGCTGCCTTACTCTTTACTTTTGTCAGTAATACTGTATATGGCGTTAGCTTTTTTGATATTTAAACAGCCTCATACACCTGCTCAGACTTAAAGAAACATAACCAATAAAACTTACGTTTGCCTTAAGTTTCAGGGGGAGAAAATCTTTTTATAAATTTAAGATAAATGCAAGGATTATTTTTTAAATTTAAATGAAATCCATAGTTTATGAAATCTGGACTTTTTCAGTCTTTGCATTACAAATGTGGCAACACTGAAATTGAATTTTAAGGTTCCAGTATCACTGAAGCTGTTGGAAATGCAAGAAGGAAGTTGTTAAAACCATTCATGTCAATAAAGTTTGAAACTGTGGTCTTTACTCAGTGAAGTGAATGGTAAAATTACTTTTTTTCAATAGTTAACAAAGGCTGGACTTCAGAGTAATGTTTTTTTTTTCTGCTTAGGTTAAAAGTAAAATCATGTTCTCCTTAAACTTTTTGTTATTTTCTGGTAATAGACTAGTTTGATAATAACTGTAGAAATATCAGATTCTCCTATAAGACATGGCACAGTGGCTTCACAGATTAAAGCTATATCCTGTTGCATATAGAAAGAATCTTCAGTTTTTTTAATATTATGCTGATTAATTTCTTTAATTATAATTAAACTCTCACAGTGTCTTTAATAAGCTAAAATGTATGATTTTCTTCTGATTTTACTTTCATTATGTGTTCTGCTGTCTTAGGTACATGTCATCCATTGCCTTATGGGTAGTGCCAAAACTGATTTTTTTTTTTTTCTTATACAAGTTTTACAATGAATAAGCTCCTATTTGTAAATAAGTTCATGGATGGTTGTCTTAAATGTGTGTCATCTAGAGAGTACAGATGTACCAAACTTGGAAATATGATTTTCTATAATTGTTAAAATATTTCAGGCAGCTACAGTACACCACAGGCTCTTTCAACCTCTTGCTATTTTCTATGTTATCTTAACATTTATGTTCTTAATGTTCAGCCAAAATATTTAAGTAATTGTTCTGTTATTTTATTTTTTATTGTGTGTTTCATTTAGGCCTCAGCTTGAGTAAAACTTTTCTGCACTTCTCATTCTTTAATGCTTTTTTTGTTAGGTACAGAATCGCTAAATATGTTTCAAATGAAAGATTAGAAAGGAGATAACTTATTACTGGAGTTTGTTAAATATATTCATACATTATGAGCTCTTTCGGCAGTTATGGTAAGCAATCTGTATATCCTGGGCTGCTTTTAGTTGTGCTTTATGGTTCTGGATACATAACTGGTTTTAAACCTCATTGAACTACTTTGTGGAAATTGTATTTACACCTACATTCAAGTTGGTTTTTGTACTAAATGTAAAACTAGAATTGGGATTAATCAAATAAATTTAAATTTTGTGCCTTGCTTGAAAGAAATGTTTTTCATTAAGTATCCTGTGGAAGTAACTAGGTAGGAAAAAAGGAAAGTCCAGAGTAAATTCAAAAACTGTGCAAGAAACGGTGAAAATGAGAATAAGTTGATGATTGTTGATTAATTCCTAAATATTTTCCCATGAGCATTGTTCCTAACACCTTCAACTGGAGAATATTTTAAACTTCATATGTAGTGTTTTCTGAAGTATTTACCTCTTAACACTGAACAAAACTGTGAAATACTTTAGCTTGCTAGTCCAGGCAAATAAGCTTGTGTTTTTTGACTTGAGCAGACAACAGATATGTTTCCTTATAGGTGCAGCGATTGGGGTTATTGAGCAGTTCTATTTGAGTAATAATTTGCTTGAACTAAGGCATAATTTAAGTAAATTTTTGAAGTGCAGTCAATGGATTGAACTCCAAACGGGATAGTGTAATCCTATACTGGTTTTGGTCTCATTCCCTTCTGGATTTTAGGAAGGAAAAGAATTGAGCCCGCAGTATGGAAATATAGACCTGTAGTATAACTATGTGCCTGTAGTGCAGTGCCTCACTTCTGAAAGGAATTTCAGAGCAGCTGTTACAAAAGAAAGATGTATATATGCAAGAATGTACTGAGCCAAATGTGCTGTTTGACTTTGATTTTAGTTGCAATGGGGAAAGATTGTTAAGACCAAATACGTTGGCAGCTTCACAGAATTAGCTGTTCCCAGCTACCCCTCTTCAGTCTGCCTCCTTTTCTGTCCTTCCACTGAAGAGAAGTTTGGGAAGTGGTGTTGTCATTGAGCTTTTCCACTCTTAAGTTATGCTATTATATAGACTTCCAAGGAATGGGTGCCTTGAATCCTATGGAATATGCTGATCTTTAATTAATTTTTCTAATAAAGAACATACAGATGTGTCTATGTAATATTTTTGTAGTAATGTAAGAATATGCAAACTGATAATAAATAAGTGTACTTAAAACTTCATGTGTTTATACTGACAAGCATGAAGAAAAGTCTAGGAAACCAGGAACTTGGTAAAGCTTTTTAGTTACATAGCTTATAGTTCAAGTGATACAGTCTTATCAGAAGTTCTTAGAGTATGACTCAGAGAACATCTCAAATACCTCTTGCAAATAAGTGTCCTCATTTCTACAGAATCAGAGTATACTTTGTCACCATACAGTACAAATGGCTGAGAGGAGAACACATTTCAAATAGGTATCACAATACTTTCAGGAGGGTTTGGCCACTTGTTAAAATAGCTGTTATCTAAACTAAACTGAATGAATAATACATCAGTTTTGCATATAAACTCAAAGGTGTAATAATTTGCCTCAGGAACCATAATGTCTTACTGTAACAAAAGCATGCTGAGGTATAGTCACAAATTCTGACTCTTCCTCTCTTCCAATAAACAGTGTGATAACACCCCTGTGAAATCTATTCTGAAAACCTTGTGAAACTAAGGCATCTTAGGAATTGCATAGTTTTGATTGAAAATGCTTGTGCAGTATTTGGAGATATGTTTGTCATAGCTTTTTTCATAGGTTAAAGCAAAGATACAGCCATTCCTGTTTTGGTTACAGAAATTAGAAACTTAAAGTAGTTTATCTAACTTTTGTTACTAGAACAAAGATAATTTTCCAATGAGAACAATATTAACCTTCACTTGGTGTCAATTGCCTAAACTTATATTTCCTTAATTAGAATTATTGGTGTATTTAATTTATGCAAGTGATGACTTTTGTTTGTTATTTAATAGACTGTAAAACTGGACACCAACAAACAGAAAAGGCATATCCAAATTGCAGTCAGTGGCTTACTGTAGCAGTCTTATTTGAATGCATGTCCAGGATGTGATTTTTTTCCTGTTTATTACATTTCAAGATAGTGTAAGTCAGCAAGGATAGTTCATCTAGTTTTTATTGATGATCTTTTTGCCCTTTTTAATCTTTAACAAAAAGTACGGGTTTAATCCTTCACACTTCTGGAAATATTATTGTAAAAAAAGTAATAGGTACTGCACATGGAGATGGGTAAATGTGATCAAATTCTGAAGTTGTTTATAGATTCTGCCAGTATCTTTCATAGCCAAGTTATGTTGACTTGGCTTACAAGTTGTTAGTTTGCCTTGGTTTTCTGCTTGTAAGTGAATTCCTTATACAGTTCTTGGTCTTTGTCCTTCTATTTAAGGAATGGAAGGAAGTCATAAACGATATAATTTACTGAGGAAAAAAGGACATTTTCCAGACATTTGTAGTCACTCAGGCATATGCGACTGATGTTCTGGGAAGGCTTTAAAGAAAATAACTCTGATGAACTTCACAGCTGTGTCCAACATTTTAAGAAGCAACTTTGGGAGAGTCACATGACATGGGCATGGTTTTTGGCTGGTTCTTGTATGTGTCTGTTTTTTGGAGCTCTGATTGTGAGGCGGTATAGTGAGGTATGTTTAGTTGCTCAGCTTTTTACCTGTTTCTTTCCCAGATGAGTCTGTTAGGTGTCAGTGTATTAGAGGTCCAGGAAGCCTGAACTTACAAATGCTAAGGCAAAGGGTTGTGTGAGCTATTCCACAAAAAGAAACATGTAAAATGCCTCCAGCTTCTGGAGAGAGTGAGACTCCCCAGAGAGAGGGAGAGGGAGGGAGGTGGCTGCTCTTGTGATGTCTGTGAACTTTGTGTTTGAATGCTCTGAGGGTTTAATCCAGTTTTACAAGAAGAGATTATGTATTTGGATGCTGCTGCGAGAAAGCTGTTGGTATATTGTACACTTAACCTTGAAGCATCTTGTCCTATCCAGATTCTCAGCATTTGAAGATCTGTATTCCTCTAGTTAAAAGCTGTGCCAGAAAGACTAAAATGCTGATGCAGCTGCAGAGTAGTAGTTTGTCTTGAATGAGCTTTCTCTTCAAAACTAGAATTTTTAGTATTATAGAGTCTCAAAAATTATCTAAAAGTTAAATCCTGAAGCTGTTAAATAAGTTTTACAGTGTCTTAAATATTAAAGAGCAGAGATAGGGACAAGCTGTTTCATTTCACTTAATTTTTTTTTAACCAATAAATCTGTGAGAGGAAGATTAATAGAGCAGAGTGGTCTTTGTGAGCCTTCCTGAGATAGCACTGCATAGGCTGTATACAGTGCTGTAAGAGAGGCAGAATGAAGTATTTCTATATTCTGTGGAACTGAAGTGAAGAACTGATAGCACTTCCTGACAGCTCTAGTATTTTAATCTGGTATATTAACAGTTGACATCCTTGACGAAGAGGAAAGAAATATTAAAATGGTATCAATGATACAGAACCCTGAACTACCGGAGTATAAGTGTTAAGGTCCCTTGAGGCCAAACTGTGGTGACTGCTGTAGAAAGGGTTTTTTTTTTAGATAAAATGACTTTTCATTGACAGCTTTAAAAGGAGTTAGCTGTTTCATCACTTTCAAAAGGATTTCAGAAAGCAATGAGTGGTTCTCTTAGAAATGAGGTAATGCGCCTCATTTTAACGTTCAGCATTTCAAGTTAAAACAGTGTGTCAAATGATCACCTATCAGTGGGCATGTGGTAATGGGTATGTTTTCTTAGCCTTTGACAAGTGCAGTGCAGTTCAGTTCATTTAAAACACAATGAAACTTGTACATTTAGAAATAAGGAACACAGGGCCAATGTGGAAATAATTTGCAAAATCAAAATTTCATATTAGGTAGCCCAGACTCATGTTCTGTTGATAACACACACATAATCATGGTATGTCAGTATTTCATAAACTCATTTATGAAGCAGATCTAAGCCAGGTTTTGGAAGTAACACTTCTCATTGTCATACTATGGACAGAACTGAGGGGTTGATGACACCCATAGTGTTTTCAATAGTCCAGTTAAAGGCTATTTAGCTGGCACCAGGGACATACAGGTTCAAACTTGGTCTGATTTTTTAAATAGATGTGGTCTGCTCAAATCTGAGGGAAGTGCCCTGACGAATTTTTTAGTAAACACTCTGAAATGGTTATTTCTACCTTGGCTTGTTACACTGACTTCACTTTACGTAACGCTTCTCATTTCTGCAAGGGCTAGAATCTATGTATTGCAGTTTCTGATCCTATGTTTATATTTTGTATGAAGTCTAGTAGAAGATCTACAAGAATTCCTAGCCTACAAGAAATCTGGAGAGGGACTTTTTTATGACATGTAGTGACAGACAAGGGGGAATAGCTTTAAACTGATGGAGATTTAGATTAGCTATTAGGAAAATAATCTTCACTGTGAGGGCGGTAAGACACTGGCACATGTTGCCTAGAGAAGTTGTGGCTGCCCCATCCCTGGCAGTGTTCAAGGCCAGGTTCGAGGGGGCTTGGAGCAACCTTGTCTAGCAGAAGGTGTCCCTGTGCATGGGTAAGGGGGTGGTACTAGATGATATTTAAGATCCCTTCCAACACAAACCATGCTTCATTCTCAGAGTTAGACCTTCACTTAGATAGTTGCTCTGAACCAAAGCAGATGCTGAACTCATTTGCCTGTATCCTGATGGAGTACATACCCCTGTTGTGTTCTGTGAGGCTACAGCTGTGTCCCTCCTCTTTACCTTTGAATGGTAACAAATTCATCTTTTCAGAGCTCTTTTCCAAATACCATCTTATTTACAATAGGTACAATGTCCGATCCAATTTGAAATTAACATCAATTATTTTCTGAGCTGCCAGCAAACAGGAAAAGCTTGCAGCTCGCTTAAGCCTGATCTAGCCCTCTCAGCTGTTTCTTTGATCTGGATAGATTCAGCCTGGTGAGACTTTAATGTACAGTGCATGGGATTTTTTACTCTGTCCATTCATTCTTGCAGTTCTGCATCAGTTCCCATTTCTCCTTGTGAATCCTGATTTGCAAAGCTATTTATAAATGAAAAGGGTTTAAAAGTGGAAAGCTTTTTTTTTTTTGTATTGTTTTCCTTTCAGTAGAATGAATGGGGAAGGAATACAAAATGAGTGTTTTACTAAAAAATATCTGTTTGAATCATCTCTACGAGCTTCAGAATTTTCTGTTCCCAAAGCTTAACTATTACTTGAGGAGTTTGCAGATTAATAAACAACTTAATACATTTTTAAATAAAAATGCAGATTGAAAGGCAGAAAAATACATTATCATAGGCTGAAATACCAAGCCCTTTTTCTGTCTCCATGCTGCTTGTGGTCAGACTAGGATAAGTAATTGATGACTTCCATTAAGTCATGATGTTATTAGACAATGGAAAGAAAGACATATAATATTGTATTCATTTTGGAAGAATTTGGTTAGCATATTGAGGAAAGGACTTCAATGAAGCAGGACTGTAGCGGTTTAACTGGGCAGCAGAACACTTTACATTTCTGAGTGAATGTATGCAGCTTTCTTGTGAGGTGTTGCTCCCTTTCCTGATTTGATTTTGACCAAAAGCTGCTACTAAAGCATTTCCCTGCTTCATTGCCAACCAGAATTCTGCTCTAGAGCCGTTAGTTTTTGATTCAGAAAGACAGTCTTAGAAATAAATTATTGTCTTTGCTTTAATTCTCCTCAGAGGACTTTCGTGTTCCTAGGTGGGCAGTGGCCCAGGAGGTATAATCTGCACTAAATCTTTCATATAAGTTGTATTCTGGAAGTCAAAATAATTGAGTTAAAGTAGCTGTACAAGCTTCTCTGATTTAAGCACAGCAAATTGAAGTTTATAGCATTTCATTATACTAAAGTAAGGTATTTGTTAGCCATCATATCAGTGCAGCTCTTCACTTGTATTCGAAGTAGGCACACAGTGGTGCTACATTCTGCCTCTGCCCTTAATTTTGTAAGAGATGGCAAGAGAAATATGATGAGAAGCTACCATCACTTACCTTCCTATATCTTTAAAATCTGTTTTTATTGCTGTCAAACAACATAGAGGGCATGCCATGGAACATCATAATCCTGAAGCAGCATAATCAAAATGTATTTTGAGTCACAAAGATGAATTGGAATCTTATGCCCAAGACTAGATAATGGAGGAGTAAGAGCCAAATGACAGAACTTCTGTGGGGTATGTGAATAGTTTTGCGCAGTGATCTTGGCTTTAGATCTCATCTGGCTGCTACTCGTTGGAGGCTCTTCAGCTCAAGAAGCAGGTGGTTAGTTTTGTGGTAATTTGGAATGCTTCGAAAAAATTTCGTACTCTGTTGCAAAGTGTCCCATAATAACTGCCTCTTCAAGAGCTGTGATCTTATGTAGTTTATGGAAAATGCCTCAACCATCGTTCTACAGTTCTATTTTCATTGCCCTATTGTGGGTTTAAATATTTCATTGATTGAATTTAGAGGGTTTGAGGTTTTCATTGTTATTCTCTATTGCTGCTTTCTTTTTCCATGTTCTACAGAACAGCACTACAGCTATACTGAAGATAATGAGGATGAAACAACACAGGTACTACGGTCTTGCTGGTACAGCGATCATTGTGGTCCACAATGATTAAATGCTCTGACAGTTTAGAAATGTCATACATTTTTTCTTTTTCTGTTCTGAGACTCCACTTGTAGGTTTGAGTGTGGTTTTCACATTACTTTTTAGTGTAGGCTGCCTGAAATCTGCATGTAGGCTAACTTGGGCCATTAGCTCATGAAACAGACTTTGGTAAAAGTTGACTAGTTTAATGAATCTGTGAACCCGTGTGCCTTTCTGCTTACTTATAGTTTTCTTTTTCCCCTCTAGTTATTTATCTCTGGCTACAGTAAATGCACTTGCCAAGTAATGCGTTGATTTAAGAGGAGTTTCATTAGCAGAGGGAGGTAGCAGGAAAGGCAGTGAGTAAATCCTGGGGAAGAGGAAGCAGCTGGGGTTGCCGGTGGCTGCGGGATTTGTTAGAGCCCAAAAATAAAGACTTTAAACGTCTCTGTTGTGAATGCTATTCTTAATGTTGTGGAGAGGAAGCAGATGGAAAGAGACTGTCAGATCTGCACAACATGGAAAGATAAAGAATAAGCCCATTTAAAGCAATATGTAATCTTTATGTGTGGATCTCTCTTCTGTAACGATCTCCATGTGGACATACATGCAGCCTCTGGCTATTTTCCATGCGGCTCCTGAGCTCTGCGCTTTATGTATGATCAAAGGAGGTTTTGACATGTGTTTCTGAACACTTGCACTGTTGTGGCTTTAAGTGCTTTGTGTACAACTATCAACTATATCATGCATCTTTATTGGGGTTGGTACTTCTTAAAGTGCAGGTCTCAGTCACTGTTACCCTGCTCATGAAAAAAGAGAACTCCTGGTACTGCTGTTTTAATGGTGGTAGTCACAGCTGGTCTGTCTGATCTAAGGCAGTGGAGTACAGGTATGAAACCATGCTGAATTAGAGATGAAGCAGTGATGGTACGAGAGGATTTGGAGGACTCTAAACCAGGCTTCCTAAGTATTTTCCATTTACAGTGAGCAAACTCCTTCTGAACTGAAAGTTGCCTCATTTCTTAGACAAATTGCCCACTGTAACCAGGAACGCAAAATCTTTTTGGATTTGTTTCCGTAGATGACCATTTGAAGTGAACTATCTGGAATAGCATTTCATGGAAACAAGACACAAGTAATATTCAGTTCCCCACAGTTAACTAAGATATGTAAGTTGTTCTACAAAGTGAATTGCAGCTGAAGGTGTCTGCAGCATATGCAGATGACATCATGATTTACCAATTGGATAGGATTGTACTGCAGTAAATAAGATTGAGAGATTAGCCTGGTCTTGAGAGGGATACAAATCCTCTTTAGAAAAAAAAACTGCTACCATCAGAGCACTTGCCACACTTCATCCATGAGAAAACACCATCAGAAGTAGGGAGTTTCTCTCAAAAACACTAGCAAAATCTACTGCTTCTAGAATACAACAGTAATACACGCCAGGTAGCACTGCTCATTGCTGCCAACACAGGCGGGAGTTTTGTGTCCAGCATTGTTTATCTCATACAACTGAATTCTGCTCCTGCTAAGGTTAGAGGATGATCAGCTAGCACAATGCTGACTTACCTGTGGTGGCCACAAAGCCCCATGCAGGCTAGTAAGTAAGTGAGGTGAACAATCACCTCCTAACATGGCAGTGCTTTCAATGGGTGGTCTGATGCACAGTGGTTTAGTAGTGTCCAGTAGGCATTTAAGATGGTCTCTGATTGATTAATTGAACCCAAATGTTTTCAGCAACAGTAGCATCATATAATAATTAGCAGCAAGACTTATTGCATTACTACTGTGTTTTAATGAATCTAAATAGTTCCACTATTTAAATACACCTTTATTCTGAATTCAGTTGCTTTTTACTTATATGTGAGTATAAACAATACTATGTGTAGTACAGGCTAGCATGGGTCTTGTACCTGTGAAACACTGCACATTGTAATGTGCTGTCCTGTGTTTAACATATTTTCTGTAAGAATAAACTGGAAGTTCTTTTTCACTGATGGAAATTACATGGGGTATTACTCCTACTGAAAACAAAGGCCAAAACTAACTTCAGTACAATCTCTCAAAACCCATTTCCTGGCATACCTAATTCATTACACTAAATTTCTTACTCTAAGTTGAATGTGAATTTTGTGCAGAACAAGTGAATATGAGATAATCATATTCAGCTTCACTCTTCAGGATGTCTCTCAAACTAGGCCATTATCCCTCAGCCATTTCTGAGATCTGGTTCTCTGGGCTGCAGTGATGTAATACAGATGATTTATTTACTGTGCAATTACCCGTATGCCTGGAAAGGCACTGAGCTTCTCTTTAAAGCCATAGGTTAAAAAGTAGTCTTTTCTGCAATTTTCCACAGAGACAGAGTAAACCACTACTTTAGAAATTAGGTGTACAGCCTATTTCTTGAAAAATGTGTATTTATGTCCTTTCAGAAAGCATGTTTAGCTGAACCTTATCTTACTTAGTCTGTTTTATTGTGTTTTCTCTGCCATAAAAAAACAGCTGACTTCAGAGTGGGATTAACTTCTCGGAAGCATATTCTGTAGCTTCTCTTCACATTTTGCCAGCTGCTCAAATCCAGTTGTAAGGTTGTAAATGTTATGTACTATCACTGTTTACAATGTGATCTGTCAGCAGTCCTGTTAAAGTAAAACCGAGCCTCTTTTCAAGGATTCATAAAACCTGATACTAAAACCAGTTTGTAGCTGAAACTGAAATTGCCAGGCCTGTTCCAGCCTGGTGTGCTTTTTATATCCATTAGAGAAAAACAGAGCACTACAAACACACATTGAGTATAGAAAGAAGCTGAGGAAAGTTGTGTTTATGCTAAATTTAATAGGCATTATCAGGGGTACATGAAAGTCTTTCTTCCAAGTGTTGCAGTCTGTCTTGTGACCATACTGCTCTGTCTTGTACTCTACAGTGGGTTGCCTGGGCTGTACTATAGTTCACTTGCAGCACAAACTTGGTGCTTCTGCAATGTGTCTCTAGTGTTGCCTTTGCTCATGGATCGTTTGTCTCACGCTCACCTTGGCTATACCTGTCAGCAAACAGTGCAGACCAAGAGGGGCAGATTTGTTCAAATACAGTGCCTGTCACTAAGGATGCAGTGCCCAAGCTCTGCGTTTCAGCTGTTGTTTTAGGCCAAGTGCCCTTAGCAGCTCAAAGCTGGTAGGTGCACTCCTGGTTCAGATAGTACAGAACTTGGCCGCAGTGGGAGCCGGTAAGGATGACTAGGAAATTTGCTTTGGAAGCCCATTCCTGATGAAAATAAAATCTAATGTGGACACACCTTATACTATTCACTCTATATAGGAGTCTATGCATGGATGCTCAGCCACTGTATCACTTTCCATGTAGTTTGGCCTGTAATGGTTGTGTACGCAAGGGTAATCGTACTGGTGGTATTATCAGGGATTTCTCAGCTGAAGAGGAGCACACATCCTTGTGTGCAGCTTATGACTGTGTTAACTAATGACTATCGTTCTGTCATTTTACAGGCCCTGTGAACCATCATGGAAAACAAGTGGTTTCTGTGAGTCTCTGCAGCAAATTGGCTTTTATACCTCAGCCCTCTTCCACTGAGGATGCATTTCTTATCTTCCAAGAAAACCTCATCCTCCGTGGTACCAGAGTACCACACTCTTTGTCACCATTCAGCTGTACCAGGAGACGAAGCTCATGCATTTGCCCTGAGAGGGTCCTAACTCCTCAGTGTTGACACACAGCATGTTTTCTGTCATCTCACTAAGGAGGAGGATGCCATTGGGACAGCCTTTCTGACAACAGGGCAGAGTGCTTAGTACAGGGAACAGAGAGCTGTGAGCTGCAGTGAATTGTTCACAGGGCAGAGGTTAATAGGCTCAGCCTTGTTCCAGGCTGCCTTTCTCTAAGCACAGCTAGGCATTGCACTCACCTGTATTGTTTCTGTTTCCCTGCCTAAAGCACTGATCTTTTCTCCACAGCAAAAGCACGCTATATGCACAAAATACCCTATACCATACAATGGCACTTAAAAGGACCCTTGCATAGTACAAGGCATAAGCAGTATGTTGCTTTTTATTCAGACCATTTAGTCTTCATAAAGGTCATCCCTATTCTACAGGACTAGGAAAATCTTTGTGAAAAACTCTGTGTGTGTACACTTGAAGGCTCCTCTTTAGCCTCCACTCTACTCCTCTACGAGCTTCTGGGCTTTCCTCCTTACTGCTGCCAGCGTTTTATCTGTGGAGGTAAAGTGTTCTTCCATAATGTCTCTCCTGTCTAGCAGTCTGTATCAACCCTTCTATGTGGGCTGCCTTTTTGGCAATAAGCTCGCCATTTGGGAGAGGAGTAGGAGCAGAAAAGATTCCCAACAAAACACTGAAACAAATAATTTTTTAAGATTTATTTTTACAGTTTTGGTAAGGATCCAGCCAGCCTATGTGTGAGGGGGACACTGTGAAGAGATTGCCAGCAGTCTTGGTGGCAGCCTAGCCATCTTCTGCCAGGGCCCCTGCTGTTCTGCTGAGGCCATGGGGTCTTCTGGGGTGGGAGACTTAGATTAGAAAACACTGCCAAGGAACTGCTCTCTTCTTGCTATCCATGACCATCTTTCAAACGCAGCCGATGAGACAACCTGGTTTTCTGTTGTTCCTTCTTTTATATGCAATATCTTGGCATTCAGCATGCTGATGGATGACCCACACTGAATCTCATGTGCCGGCCTGGGAATAGGTGAGGCTAAATTCTTAGATGTGTTTGTGGAGAGGAACTGGTTTAGTCTGAATACACACATTGTTGCCCGTATCTGCACCTATCTCAGTGGACCCTCAACACCAGAGTTTTTAGTAAGAATCTTCAGTTTTATGATCATGGCCAAAAAAAGACTTCTTGGAGAAGGACTTTTACTGAGTTGACTTACTAAGTACTACTAAACATCCTTCAGTGTGGAGAGGGAGTGGATGGCAGCGATCTGTGTTCGGACTGGATGACCTCTTTGTTCCAGGAGTAACTCAGAGATGAGAACCTGAAATGGAACTTTCCAGTAACTGTGGGAAACAGTAGTTGAGATGATCTGAGTCTGCTGGGGGAAGGATTTTATGCTAATGGTCCATCCGTGGTTTTAGTTTGTTGCCTGCTCTGGAAGGATTGGATTGATTCCTTTGTACTGTTGCAAGTATATTGCTCCATCATTAATCACAATAGGTACATCATCCTTTGGGGAGGCATCTTCTGTTGCTGGGCATTGCCCTTGGTCTTGTTGCTTCTCAGCCAGATATGGGACAGAGACTACGCAATCTGCTGCTCTTTTTGGTGGCAAAATACCTGGAGTGGGCACTGCAGAAAAATCTGCTGTTGCCTCTACTAAGGAGCTCAACATCTGGGATCTGTGCTATGGACAGGCTGTCCTGAAAAAGGATTTGAAGCCTTAGGAGCTTGGAGTAGTCTTCTGTGGGAGAAGGTGGAGTGTGGAGAGCAGGAAGATTGGAATGGGATATTAGCTGGTGCTTCTGAACCAGATGATATATATTTTGTGATGTCAATCTCCTAGATGCTAACAGCTACTTGCTTTCAAACCATCCTATGTGTCCCCAGGGTGCACCTGGTGTTGGCACTTCCTTGTGTCCCAAGAGAGTGCAGCCAAGCAAAGCAGTGTAGCAGGGTTGTGTCTGTGTTTTACCTTTTTATAAGCAATCTGGGGATGCATTGTTTATAACTGAAGCAGAAGGATGGATGATGAAGATGTATTTAAGGCCTTCTGTGGCCTTAGTGCCCTCAAGGGTGTCAAGTCCCTGCAGTCATAGAATATGGAATACTTAAGATCCAATGAAACTGCCATTGAGATGTAGATTCTGGTACTCTGAGATGCCAAAACGGCAAACCTGAGAATCTGCAATTTCTGTCCTTGTCTTGATTCAAAATATATTGTTTTAGAACTATCTGAGGTGAAGAAAAATCCAGTGAAATAGCGCAAGATTCCTATCAGGAATTTTATAGTGGATGATATGACAGAACAAGTGTTGCTGACATGGGAAGAGAATGTAAAGAGCAGGTTTGCTGCTGGAGGCTTCTGAAGTCAAGTCATCTGAGGCAGGTTTATATCTCACAGGACTCAGTTGCATGGTCTGAATTTTGTAATGTTTTCAGAACTGTAATATGAATCATTCTGCTTGGAAACGTAAGCTGAGACTTCCACTTGTTTTCTTACTTATTTTTCTTTTAATTAAAATGTTAATAAAAAGCAACCATAAGATGACTTTGTGTTCTTTCCAGTCTTTATTTCATTATATAAACCCACCACTGTAGTCTAATTTTGTTCTTCAGTAACAAAACCCCACTTGAATCAATGAGATTTAGCAATTGTACTGTTTGCTTATAGATCTGCTCACTGGTGGAAAAGTTCAAGGATGTTGCTAAAAATAAGCATCCTCTTCCTGTGAGCACGGGCTGTAAAATGCATCTTTAAGGGAGGTACGCAAAGTAGCAGGAAATCAGCTCAGTCTTCTTTCAGTGTACTAATGCTTGGTAGTGATGTCACCTTTCTAAAAGAAGGGTTAGGTCTTGAGAACAGAAGTAGTAATTGTCTTTGTTCCACAACCCTATGCTTGAGTAAAATGATCTCTGGTTAGCTGTCTGGCTGAGCCAATGTGAGGTTTAGAATAGGAACACAAGGCTATCTGAGCATTCTTCTGGGGCACCTATTGTCTTGGGGAAAAAAACATATATATTCATATATGCTTTTTCCTAAAGTGATAAAGCCAGTGATAATACTTATGTATTTAATATTGTGTTACTTATGCCAGTACAGTTAATGAAATTGTGTCCTTGCTGATCCTTATTCCTTTCATTTCTCCAATTAATGAAATCACTTGATAATGTGAATGACAGCACTTAATTTGGGCTGCCAGAATTCTTATTTGTTGCTTAAAAATGGCTAAAAACAACAACAGAAAGAATTACTCTATTGTCCTAATAAAGGAAGTGCAGTGTCTGTTCAACTGAGTACTCTTCTGTTTTGTAGAAAACAATGACAATGATTTTAGCAGATGAAAGCTTTCTTGTGAAGTGCTTTGACTCAAGCTAAAGAACACTGTTGAAAGCACTGTGAAGCCACTTAATCTTGTTGGGAGAGGGATAAATCTTTTTTATTTTCATCTCAGGGGTAATAAAAACTTCCAAACCTTTGTAGTATGTTGCAGGACTTACAGTAGAGAGGAATTCTTGCTAAACAACCTCAAAATGCTGTTGGCTAATTATGACAGAGATCTATGAGGTGTTGCATGGTTTTGAAGATGGGCATATGAAATCACAGTTTTGAGAACTTTTCATCTTCTGTTTCCTGAGAAAATAGAGATGGTCTAGCAAAGGAGGAAAGACAACCAGTAGACAGCTCTTGTATCTGCTGTTGTATTTCGATCTGGCTGAGTTCATGCATGGACAGTTCCATTCATAGCTCAAGCAAAGTGCTGCAAGCTATACAGAAAATAGCTGAATAACATACAGGTTTTGTTTGCACTAACTGGATTTGCTGTGCATGTACTTGACAGCCTCTTTGGGCTACAATGTGATGGGATGTGCGGATAAAATGAGGAAATGACATCCCAAGACATTGACATGTATTTGGAATTAAAAGTACAATAAATAATGTTCATATCATTAAATTATTCTTAATGGCCAAGTTCAATGGCTTTCAATTTAAAAACCCAGGCATACAGGGATACATTTGTTCTTCAACTTTAAGGCTTGGTGTTAAGCCCACTAAATGTTATTCAGAAGACTTGAATTGACTTTTGTATGCTTTGGATGTAGCACTTTATAATCAAAGTAATTCAGAGGTGGTGAATCCCTTTTAGGAAAATAAATACAGAAGTCACTTACGAAACATTCATATATGTGACCAGGGACTACAATATTACTCATGATTTGATTTCCTTCAGGAAATAGAAATGGACACTGAACAGACAAAGCCATTACAAGAATCATTTCCCTGGCATTTAAGCTTTATCATCAACAGATTTGGAAATACAAGTGACCTTTGAAAAACATGAACTAATATCAGAACATGCAATTTTAAAGACATATCTCAATGTTATAGGAAAGGTGGGAATTACATCAGTAGCAAAGAGACACATTTCCCATTTAAAGTCTAACATTTTAGGAAGGTAAATTTTCTATTAACAGTGGAAACAGATTTTATGTCCACGCTGACTGGTATATGCTGGCTTATTTCATTCTGTCCATATAAAGTATGTGTAATCAGTTTTTTTCAGTAGAGTTTGTGGCTGCTTTTCATCTTTGGGGTAGTATAAAGCAGGTAGGGTATGTTTATGAAGCTGGACCTTCACTTTAACAAAGTAAAAGTAAATACTCTAGGCAAATATTTACCATCCCTGGCAATCAGCAATAAGAGACATAACCCAACTTGTAAAGATAACATCTTTTCTTTGTGCAACTGATCATTTGTTTTTTCAAACCTATATTTGCAGCTGCTTATATCTGTGGATTGGGGGGAAAGCAAAGATCAAATCCTCTTTGGTGCATTCTAGAGCAGACATTCCTTAAAATGGGCATACTTATCAGTTTTGATGTTTCAGGCTTTTGTGACTGCCTCCCTTCTACTTTCTCCAATCAGTATTCTATTTCACAGCAACAACAAACGTGACAGAAGCAAACCAGCGTAACTGCACCAATGAATGTAACAAAGGGAGCTGAGCTCTTTTTCCTTCATGACAGACTTCCTTTCTGTTCCAAGTACTCCATGAATCTGTAGAACAACATCTGTTTTAAAACTTACTCGAAGTAACAGTGTGGAATATGAAGCTGCTTGCTTTACTGGAGGTTAGAGAAATGGCACTGAAGATGAGCAAGAGAGTTATAGTCAGCAAAAGCTGTCCTGCAAATCTAAACGTGCTATTCCTACTGATGTTCTTGGGACAACACAGGCTCTTGCAATAAACTCAGCTATCTGTAATGTGGAAGATGGAAATAGTTTTTGCCCTCATCCTCTGTGTTGTTGAAAGGAGAGTCTGGTGAGCCATGGGGTGGAATCCAGCCTTCTCTGACTTTTTAGGCTTTTTACTATGTCGAGCCTCCAACAAAGATGCCTGCTGTTAGTGGACAGTAGACTGCCCTTGGTCCTGCCAGGTAGCCCTACTTGGCCAAATCAGAGCTTTGGATAGCTGAGGGAGGATGTTGCCCTGGAGCATGGTAGGCTGCTTTGAAAGCACCCCAGGGCCATGGGCCTGCACTTCCCCCTCCTTTTGGACTCCCCCAAGCTGGATTTAACATAATGGACAGTCTTTTCTCCTGCCACTCTGTCAGCAGTTCCCACAGATGGTTATCCACAGATAATCCTGTTATTGTTATGATTTCTTATGGATTACAGAAGCTTAGCGTGGCTACTTCAGCTGAATAATAGCATGGACAGTAGTAGTTACCAGAAGCAAGTACCGAGAAGTCTTCTGGACCTGCACATCTCCTTGGCATTTTAATACCTGTTACAGGCTGCACATAGAAATTTTGGAGGGGGAAATTTGGAGTTTCTCATCTAGGAAGACTGAAATGAAGTTATTCCGCAGTGCTAAAGCAGAAGTAGCAGGTAGTGAGGTGTAGGGAGTTGTATTTTTCTTTGGCTTAAACCAATCTGCTCTCAGAAGCACTTTCTAAAGTGGTCATGATGCTGACAGCTTGCTTCCTCGGGAGGTGTATGCAACTGTGCAGAACTGATGGTGTATATTGTAGCAAGGGATTGAAATAGCAAATTTAAGCTCATCATTGTGGGTCTTTCAAAAACATGGAGAGCCAAGTTGCTCAGCCAGATAATTTGGTTTGATTGCATTAAATAATTGTACATCTATTGGGTCCTGTAAACAGAATTTTGCTGCAAATCTGGTATCACATTGAGTCTATGTGTTGTCATTTAAAGTAACATAGTGAAGAAAAGGCAGTGGAGAGGGTATTGTCACGAATAAATGGCTGAAAATAATGCTATCTATAGAGAGCTTGATGGCTTTTAATTTCTTGCCTGTCAGAAATCTTTCTTGGCTTATGTTTTTCTTGGTTTTGCTGTATCTATTAGAGCTGGCTCTGGAGCAGTTTAAACATTGCACACTGAAGTGTGTTTTACAAGATCATTTGTAATATTGCCTTACTGCCCTGCTTCAGGAGGAGGAATGCTAGACCTCTTCATGGCTTTGTCAAATGATGCTGCAAAATATGAGCAATTGCTCACAGCTAAAATCTACTTCTGCATTCCAGTCTTTGTCTCAGGTGAAAAATGCAGCCCACTCTAAAAGCACAGGGGAATTAACACGTTAAAGCATATAGAGAGATGATGATTTGGTGAGTCAGAAACAGAATTTTTGGATGCAAAATGACAATGAGTCAGAGTAGAAGCTGCCCTTTCACACATCCACATGTAGTCAGTGGAGCAGCTTAGCTAACATGTTACCGCTGTCGGCTGAGCTGTACGATTAACTATCTATGTGCTCCCAGTCAAGAATAACATCAACTTTCTGGGTGTTTTCAATTAATATGCTTTTCTTTTAAATGGCATTGGAATAACGCAGTCACCTTACCTGGCTCTGCAGGCAGGTACACATTAGCACCCTGTTATTAAAGTCTTTGCTCTGGTAGCAAGTGCTACAAGTTCCTTAGAAACCTACCTGAAATTCCTCACTTTCATCTGATAATTTATAAATAAAAGATAAGAGCTGGATCTGTGAACATCCACTCAGGGACCTCTATGTATTGGGAAAGCATATTTCAAAATGTCTTCATGCTTTTCCTCCTTTTTCTCCAAATTTCTAAATGTTAATGCACAAAAAGTTTCAGTTAGCTTTAAATGTCTTTAGGGAGCCTTCTCTCTCATAGGGTTTTTATAATTCAGAATGCAATTTTATACCGTTCTTGAAGCATTTTGAAATATTCCCTGTGAATTATTTCTGGCTTTCTGGTATTTTATGAAGCATCATATGGCTTCACTAGGGGAAATCCTGCCTGATCAATCTAGTGGCCTTCTATGATGGGGCTATGGAAATGATGGATGGGGTAGAGCAGTTGATGTCATCTACCTGGATTTGTGCAAAGCGTTTGACACTGTCTCACATTACATCCTTGTCTCTAAGTTGGAGAGACATCGATTTGATAGGTGGACCACTCTGTGGATAAAGAACTGTCTGGATGGCAGCACGCAAAGATTTGTGCTCAATGGCTCAATGTCCAGCTGGAGACCAGTGACGAGTGGTGTCCCTCAGGGATTGGTGTTGGGACCAGTCTTGTTCAACATCTTTGTCAGTGACATGGACAGTGGGAT
>JASSUY010030860.1:0-25776 GCA_032466535.1 Forpus xanthops | reverse complement strand
TGATGTCCTCAACATAAAAAGGACATGAAACTGTTGGAACAAGTCC
Source organism: Forpus xanthops (assembly GCA_032466535.1). Taxonomy (NCBI): domain Eukaryota; kingdom Metazoa; phylum Chordata; class Aves; order Psittaciformes; family Psittacidae; genus Forpus; species Forpus xanthops. The sequence continues at coordinate 25,730 of JASSUY010030860.1, read as the reverse complement.
AGAGGAGGGCCACGAGGATGATCAGGGGACTCGAGCACCTCCTGTGTGAAGACAGGATGAGAGAGTTGGAGCTGTTCAGCCTGGAGAAGGGAACACTGCGTGGAGACCTCATAGCAACCTTCCAATATCTGAAGGGGCCCTATAGGGATACTGGGGAGTGTCTCTTCATTAGAGACTGTAGTGAGAGGACAAAGGGTAACGGGTTGAAACTTAAACAGGGGAAGTTTAAATTGGATCTGAGGAAGAATTTCTTTACTGTAAGGGTGGTGAGGCACTGGAATTGTTTGCCCAGGGAAGTTTTGAGTGCTCCATTGTTTGCGGTGTTCAATGCCAGGTTGGACATAGCCTTGGGTGACATGGTTTAGTGTGAGGTGTCCCTGCCCATGGCAGGGTGTTTGGAACTAGATGATCTTAAGGTCTTTTCCAACCCTGACTATTCTATGATTCTGTGTTTTGCAACTGGAATATTTTTAGCATGATTTTAACACATCTGATTGTCCGAAATATTAGAAAGCATCTCCTGAAACAGATGGGGAAAGCAATAAACACCTGAAAGGGGGACTGGAAATAAAATGGATAAGTTACAAGTGATATTCTGTGTTAGACTCTTCTGTTAGCTCCTTTGATCTCAAATTCTTTCTGCACAGAATTCTTGAAGTGTTTTTTTCCCTTTTCCTTTCTGGGAGGAAGTGGGGACTGAAGAGGGGAGGGAACACCCTTTGGGACTTATCAGGAATTCATCTTCAGCAGCGGAAAACAGAAATAAAATTCTCTTTTGACTTGGTTGTTTCATAATTTAACATTATTATGAGTTTCTTCCAACCTCCTCTAAAATATTAATCACTCTTGCCGCAGTCCTGGCAATGTGATTCTCTGCATGACTATCGTTGGGGCTTTTTCCCCTACTTGCAGCTGCTTTCAGATGTGTTTAATGACAGTAATTTGCTGAAATAGACTCACTCAATTTGTTTAGGAGACAAAAATAGCATTCTAGGTTCTTTTTCTATGTTTCACAACACAAATCCAGGGGTGAATCTCATTCCTTGAAGAAAGTGTCCACCTTCCCTCCCCAAGTAACTGCTGGTTCTTGCTTGTACACCAAGTTGTCATCACTCTTTGCTTTCCCTCAAAAGGACGAATTTCTGCCTGCTGTGTTTGTCTGCTTCCCCAACATCTGTGTTGCAAGGACACAATGTGCATGTTGCAGCACTGCCTCGGCCCCAGAGAGCTTGGCTGTGCATGATCCTGGCACTGGTACATGCTGCTGTTTGAGCCATGGCAGTGTCCTTGGAGCAAACCTCTGGCTGTGGTACTGAGCTCTACCCATCCAATGGGCAGCACTGGGAAGCTCAGGGCAATCTGTGCTTCATTCTTCCCAAAAGATGCATTAGGATTAAAATTCCAGCCCTGTAATTTCTGTCTCATGGATTTCTTTTTTTTTTTCCTCCCACTGAAGTAAATGAAAACAGGATCAGCTCCAACAGCAATAATTATTTTCCAGTGGTGGAAATGGGCACAGTGGGAAAGTACTCTTGCAACAAAGATTGTAATGCATGAAGAAACCAGTGGTTTTGGTTGCTGAGGGACTGCTTTAGTCCATAGACCCCCCAAAGGCTGCGGCTATCCATCATGCTCTGTCACTGCAGACAGCTGGTGCACAGCAGGCGCCGACTTTGTTGCTGTAGGCTTTTGTGTTGCTTTAACATTCTTATAATTAAATATGAAGCAGCGGTTAAGTATAGTACAAACTCAACAGGATGTTTTCTCAGTAAATCAGTGCAATTCCTTTAGCTTAGTTTATAACAGTTAGCCCCACTGGTGTGCTGGGATCCTTCCTAGTCATGCTGACCAATATTGTTTCACTGCTCTTTTACACCAGCATGTGTGTAATCTCTTGATTGTTGCTTTGTGCTGAGGCTATAGAATTTATCCAAGGTAATGGTACGTCTTGTATGTTTTCAAGGCAGTGTTCTTCATGGTGTTTCTTGGTGTTATGATCATCTAAATAATAAAAATAATAATAATAAAAGTTTCAGGGTAAATGGCAAGTTGGAGAGGCATGTTGTAGTGATTGAAGCCTGGGGTTTGTCAGGCTTCCAGGAGGGGGATTTGAGCTCTGCCAGGGAGCTATGAGTTAGAGAGCCTCCTGCTGCGATCTCTCAGTCCTTCAGATGAGCTGTAACCCCATTTGCTCCATGCAAAGGTAAAAATTTATCAGTGTTTGCCTTAAAAGTTCCCATCAGTTTGAGCAGGTTTGGCTGAAATTTGACCTAAAAGTACCTTCCTCTTTTTCTCTGTTTCAGAAGTGGTTTAATTTTAGTGAAAAGTACATAAATGCATATCCAAGAAATAGCTATGAAACAAAATGGTCTAATACTTATTACAGTGGGTGGTTTAATGATTCCTGCCAGCATAACCACAGAAGTTAGTGTCATACATAAAACCATAGTGTCACTGGAACTGAACTTTGCACAAGTCTGCTGTTTGACTGACAGGTATTTTCCAAAGAAAGCTGTTAAAAACCTCTCTAGGTCCTTTTAACATAAACACGTATATCATGGTTTAACCAAATGTAGGATAAAATATGTTCAAAGGATTTTCAGGTTTAATTTACTTGGATGGTTAGATTATTTTCTCATCTTTGGTGGGGAAGGTTGTAGTGAGAAGCATTTGGTTTGGTCTGTTCTTCATTTCTTGGTTAGCTATGCTAGGTTTATAATTTTATATCATGAAGTGTAAGACTGTTGTCTATCTTTATACTCAGACCATATTTTATCACTCATACTATGGAGTTATTCTTGCTGTGGCAAAGCATGCAGAGATTTGGGCAATATAGCAAGTATCTCTCACTGAGGCTCTCTCCTTAGCATCTCTCACCCCATATTGCCTTAGCCAGTCACTGTCAGGAGAAGACCCAGGTTATGTTAAAGAATGGCCAAATTCACATCTGCTATAAGCCTGATGTCAATAGGAATTAACTGAAAAGTAGTGTTTTCTGTACTCCCCTAACTTGGGTCACATAGTTGCACAGAGCCCATGGTTTTAACTTTGTTCACAAGATAGGCGCATGATGGAGTCAATATTTCAGTTGGGTAGAACAGTGAGGATGCTGGATAGTTTATATTAGAGCTGTGTCCATGGCTGAGATCAGTGTTCTAGCTTTCTAATTGCCGAATGCTTTGGTCAGGACCAGATGCCCTTCTTCTTTCTGGCACCAGAGCATCTTTCTACTCCTTGGCCTGGAAATGGCTCTGGAGGCGGAGCATCTCCTGACCGCAGGAGCCATGCTCCCACTGTCTGCCTGGACTGTAAGGAAGAGAAACCAGGGCATTCTGCCAATGTATTAGATTGGATATTGTATGACTGACATCAGCACATTTCAATGCAAGTTCTGAGTATGCTGTGTTCATGCTGGAGTAGTTTAAAAGGCTGAATAGGTGGGAATAAAGTTGAAGATCCATGTGTGTGACCAACCAGGACATGGTAATGATAGCTAAATACTAGAAAAAAGTCTAAAACCAGTCTCTCACTCAGTGGTAGGAGTTGGACTTTTGAACTTGATTTTAGTGGATCAGAGAGTCCTCTCTGTCTTAATTCCCTCTGTGTCTACATCTTTTCACGACGGTAAACAGGGACATTAAAACTCTTGAATGCTTCTATGGTATTTTTGTTGGATGAGAGCTTTCAAACAGTTACAAAGTGAGTCTGAAACCTCTCTGACACTGTCCAGTGCTTCCTCCCTTGGTAACAGGACAATGAAAGTTAAGTAGCTGCTACCTTGAACTTCCACCCCAGTTTCTGCTGCAGGCAGGACACTTGCTTAGCACTTTGTTTTCACTATTTCTTGTTTCATAAGTCTTTGTTTTCTTTCTAATAAACCTGAGGTACTGGTTGCTTTCACTTCATATTGAAATGAGTAGAAGAATGGGAATGTGAATCACAGCCTGGTTTCAATTTGAAAGGAATTGTAATGAGACTATAAAAAGGACTGCAGTGTATGTAATCCACATGAGGCATTTTGCTGGAAGTGAGACATCGTTACTAAAACCTGCTTATGTCATTTTTATTTTTCTGAATACATTATGAAAAGGATAACATTACATGATATGGTGTCTGGTGCCTTTGTATTACTTTACTGAGCAATTACTTTATGACTGCTATTCAGGCCCCCATATTATATACTTTCCCATATAATTCTTATTATGATTCAGAAAACACTGTACTAACACTATAGAAATGTAAATGATTCATCCTGCCTTAGCTCCTGATTGAGCAAGGAGGCTGGCGAATGTAGCCATGTCTGGTTTTGACATGTTGAACCTCTCAATTTTCATAAGACTTTGGTTAGGTGCTTTGTGCAAACTTTGTGCTTTTTCTTGTATGATTTATTACATTTAAACAACAACCTTGTGAATCTAAAGTATACATTTGTTTTTCAGTATGTATTAAAAAAAAAAACAACAGACATGGCTAAGCTTAGGTCTGAAACAAATTAGAAACTAATTTATCACAACAGCCTTTAGAAGAAAGAGTTGTTGGAGAAGTGTTTGAATGCTCATAAAAAGAGGAGGTAGTTTTTTTACATTACAGCAGCCTTCATGTGAGCTGCAGACTTGTTTTTCCTCCAGAAGACATTCTGCAATTGTAAAGGTATATAATTTCAGAGGATGTCACAGTTGGCATGGCGATTGCATTAATATTGCATGGGCATAAAGTGTGCAATAACATTGTGTCAGTTTTTCCTGCCCTCAGGCTACCACAAATTGCTAAGCTTTTTCCTTTAAAATGGTGTTAATTTTTCCTATGAACATTCCTATTGCAAATATCAGCTAAAGTATCTTTTAAATTGTTCACTCTTAACTTGCATAGACAGTTACCACTCTATTTACTGTAGGAAGGGACTTGAAGGAATGATTTAGTCGCATTGATCAACAAGCAGTGGGAGGAAGGAGTACTGGATATGGTAGAAGCTGCAGCTTAAAATTAGGACTTTTATCTTTTCCCCTTATATTTTGGTTGTTTTTCTGTCTCAGGTTGGAACTTGCCCCTTTTTGAGTCAGTGAAATTTTGGCTATTACTAATTGGGCAAACCTCCATGTTGTCTTTAAGGATACATGAAAACAGCCACAGGTAACAAAAATAGTAAGAGTCAGAAAACCACAGAAATTCCCAGTGGTTCAGACTGTGTTGCTATTGCCCATGTTTTGCTAGCTGTAGTGCCAGAGCTGAGGAAGGCTGAAGTTTGTGGGGTAGCAAAGGCCATGGAGATGCCTTGCTCCCCTCTATCTTCTGTTGACTTCAGTGGGCTTCACTAAGACTCATCAGAATGCAAGAGGTGTTATAGCTTCTGCTTCCTGCTTATATCAGGTCTCCTCGAAAGTGGAAAATGCTATGTTAACTCAAATAGCTAATCCCAAAAGCATGTGTCTCTCTCCCGTACACCCTCACTGCCTACCCAGGGTGAATCTGGTCTAGTAAAGTTCTGATAAAACCCATTTTAAATAGCAGCTGCTGAAGCATTCAGTCTCCTTCTTGTCAAGTATGGAGTGTCTGAGTCAGTAACCTCCTGCTTCTCTGCCTGTACTCACTGTCTTTGATTTGGATGTTCATTTCAGGACTTAAAAGCCCTAAATAAAGCCTATCTGTCTAAGCATATGTTCTATAAGTGGCTCAGAATAATTCATTTATCTCCTGTTTCCTTGTGGTTACTACTCTGGCACCTCCAGTGGCTGTAGCAGTGTCAGAAGACCAAAGAGGAGAGGTTATCTTTTAAGATACATGTACACTTTGTATAGGGGCAGTGCATTAATCTGCGCTCACTCATGGAAAAAATCTTGTTGACTAAATTTCATGCCCCTGCCATGGCCAAGCTGATACACCCAGCATCTCAGAGGGGTTTCTTAGATGTATCTCTTCAATATGCAAAAACATAAGGCTGTTTTTCAACATGTAGCGTGCTGTGTCCACCTAGAATAATACGTTGCATAAAGTTGTTTTCCTCTTTTCCTTACACCCTGGTTGTTTCCACACAGCTTTAACCCTTTGGTAGGGAAATGAGTGTGTGTGGCTTGCCATAGCCTTTCTGCACCCTTGAAGTTATCTCCTCATCTCCCTGCACAGCCTGGAATTTGCTGTCCTTCAGGGTCTGTTTGCCTGTTAGCTCAATGAGAAGCTAGCTGTCTGCTCCTGCTAGGTTTATTAGCACATTACATTTGTACTTTTTGGTGCAGGCAGATCTTACCTGAAGTATAGCACAGACAACTATCTATTGGATAGAGTGATAAATACGTCACTTAGAGCTACATGTGTAATGCCTTAGATAAAGTATAATGGGAGATTGTAATCAATTAACTTCTTAGAGCCTTATAATTAACGCTCTTAGGGGAAGGCATTTTTCTTCAAACTGTTTGGAGCATTAAATCCAAAGCACAGCATTAAAGACCTAGGAGGGCCCATCAGTAAAGCTGTCACATGAATTAAACAGAGAGCAGAAAGCCTTTGCACAGCAAGCACCGTAGTATTTAGGAACATGCACTAGCTGTGCTCCAGATCACTCACTCAGGATTAAAAGTCAACTTTGGAGTCTTTTTTCTCAGCACCTGAAGTATTTCAGCTACTTTTATTTTCTCTTCTCTTTCTATTTAAAGTAGTAAAATTCAGGTTTATTTTTTAGTGCTAGCTTTTGATTTACAGTTAATGGGAAGGTGGAGCAGGGCCAATAATGTATTTGATTGAGAAGATCTGTGCCGCTGGGGCTCTTGAGAGGAAATGAAAACCACAAACTGCAATAAATATGCTTATTAAAGAAGCATTAAAGATTCTATTGTAAAATAGTATTCTTCATTATATTTTTTCCCTGAGTCAGTTAAGTGTTGTATTTCTAGAATCAAGAAAGACATTCAGTAAGTTTAACCAAGGGATTTTAATTTGAGGTACTATAAAACAAAAGGAACGCATGGTCTACACACACAGGTCAACATCATTGATTTTGGTGGCATTACCACAGATATGCACAGCTCTTCCCTCATTCTTTGTAAGTGCTATGGAGATCTTAAGATCTCCGTAGAAGCAGAAAAAAAAGAAAACCTTTTAACTAAGTCTTTTAGGGAATTCTGGCATTATTGGAAGTGGAAAACATTAGAAATCAGATAAGAGATAGGTGTCCTTAGAAAAGATACCATTCTGCAATGCAGAATTACGCCTTGCTGACATCTTTCATAGGGAATGAGTGCCCCAAATTGAAGTTAAAAGAGACATTGCTGTAGCTCTGGCATGGACCAACAAAACTTTCATCAATCACATCCAAAATATACTGAGAGCTTCAATGCAAATTCTGCTCCTGAGAACATTTCGTGGAAGGCTTAAGGGCAACCACAGCTCTTTCCTTCATCATTAATTCCTCTTGATATTTCTTGCTGCTGAATGATGGACACAAACTGCAGCATGGGCTGTAGCCTGAAGGCTGTTGAAATTCCAGCCATGTCATCCTAACTGTCCTTTCTTGCACAGCGTAAGCAGAGATTGCATAAATCTCTGTTTAAAAATATGATAGTGCTGCTGTTTTCAAAGAGTGGCTCATTTCCATTTGATGTAGTTCAGGTTCTGCTGTGTTCATGTTTAATGTTAAAAAAGAAATGTATCTTTTGAAGATACTGTCAGATATTTCTCTCTCTGAGAGGGCAATAACCTTCAAGGTTAACTAACCTTGTCTGTACTTTTGGTGGGTTATATTCCTGACTCTACTCCTGTCGGTACTGCAAATGTGTATAAACAGTAAGCATTTTATCAATATAGAATCATAGAATCATAGAATCATAGAATAGTTAGGGTTGGAAAAGACCTTACAATCAAGCATATTAAGTAGAGACAACCCATAGGTTGAAAAAATGAGCCAGGTGTGGTACTGATGTTACAAGTCTTTGTAAGTTAAATGGGCAGCTCACAGAAATACCTGTCCCTTCTCACTCTTGCCATCAATGTGCCCAAGGTCCAATCTGACTTACCTGTTATTAATAGTAAATACCCTACTTTCTGTGAACAGATTTAAAACCTTGGCTGTAATTACTTTGCCTTATGTGATAAATAATCAACCTGTCCTAATCTAAATCCTTCCAGATTTTCTGTGCATTCCCTACTTGACACTTTATCTTCTACATAGCTCTGCTTCAAAAGACTTCCCTTTGGTTAGCAAACGGCCCACACTGCTTTGGTTCACCTCCATGAAGCTAATGTTTCCAACACAGAGGTTAGTGGTCCGTGGTGCACTAGTCTATGGAGGCCTGAAGTAGGAGAGTCATGGAAACACCACTCTGGATGATATGTATAATGAAAATAAATCCAGAAATATATTAAAATGTCTTTGCTTTCCTTTCTGTGTAGTTGAAGTACAAATGGAAAAAGATATTTTTTCTCTTTTCTTCTGTATAAATGTAAATTAATGAAAAATTTATAATAAGTTCTTAACCTTTAACAAAATGCCTACTGTGTATCAAAGAATAAATTGATTTAATTTCCCCATAGGGAGCCATAGGCTTGGCATTAACTGCTGGGGCAGCTCTGCAGCAGTAGGTAATGCTGCATGGTAGTATACGTATGTGGAATGAGATGTTTTATTCCTTCAACCTACTATTTTATTGCTTACTGTCTTGAATAATGGTTCTCATACCATGACCATGGATCAAGGCTCTCTGCAAAGTTATAAGAGGACTGTCTATGGTCCTCAACTTGCACCATACTGCAGCAGAGAAGATCTGATGAATTTCTGTCTGCCACCTCAGTGCAGAGGCAGAGTCTCTCACCCTTTATACATCCTCCTGACATGTAATGGGATTTGCATTAGGCCCTGTTGCTGGAATGAGGACCCAGATGGGAAGGAGGGATGTTGGAAAGCCAGAGGCATGGACTGTCCAGCAGCCCAGACACATGGGAGCAGATCCAGGGGTTGCCTTATTAAGTCCCTTCATCTGTCTGTTCTGTGAATTGCTATCATTCTTCCCGTGGAGAAAAGACGCATTGTCAAACTTGGCAGAGTGTGAAAACTTTACTCATACGTGCTTGCTTTGGCTCTGATATCCAGCACATGGAAAGGGTCAAAGTCCCGAAGTAATGGTCGAGTGAGCTGATAGAAGGCAAAGATGCGTGTTCTCCTTTGTCCTGCACAGGGATCCTGCAAGTAAAACTATGCAAAATCCCTCCCACAAAGTGTTTTCCAAGGTAATGATTGGGATATCTGTTGTTCGAAGGGGAGTTTGTGATGCAGGTTCCTTGACATGGGTTAGCAGAGTTTTGAGGAAAGATACTGTGCTAGAAGCAAACAGAGGAAGTAATGTTCTGCTTTGCACTCCAGCCAGCAATAATCTCTTTCCCTGCTGAATACTGCATTTTTCTTTTATAAAAACATTAATCTGTAGGGTATTGGGACATGGTCAGATCCTGCCAAGAACAAATTGTTAAGTAGTTGCTGTGTTTATTGCTTCTTAAAGCTGTAACTGTTGGTTTTCATTTTGCAAAATAAGTATCATGGGGCAAAAATGTATTGGCTGTGACATTATTACTATTTCCCAGAAAAATTAATTCTAAACTGAGAGACTTGGAAACAAACAGCCCTTAGAAGGCTCTGTTTGTTTAGCAGCTGCTGTTTATATGTGAAACAAAGGAAGACTGGTTAAATTTGTCTGATATGCCCTTACATTTCAAAACAGGACCCAATTTAAAGCCTCTCTTTTCAGCTGGCTTTCATGCTACAGGTCATGAGTGTCAGACTGACAAGGAGCTGAACATACCTTCACTGGAGCTCATCCTCTGAGGTGTCAGACTGTAACTGCACCATCCACAGGCAGCATATCAACAATTCCTCTGCTTGAACTGTGCTCTGTTTGGGACCTCCAACTTCACATTCCCACCTCTGTGTCCCAGTGGCCATCCAACCTTCCTAAAGTGCATGGGAGAAAGAAAATGGGGATGTGCACAAGATGGTCTTATTTAAGCTGTTCTTATTTAAACTGATCTTACTTATTTCTGGAAATGCCAAAAACCCCCATGCCAAGTATCTGTTAAGGCATTTCCAGAAGGTGCTTTTATTTGTTCCATTCGCAGACATAAAACTCATCACATCTATGAACACATTTGCTCAAAACAATTGTCCAATTTTCACAATAAGGATCTATTGTAGGTTTCAATGAAAATTGTAGCAATAATGAACGTGCTGAGTGTCGTGGTTTAAGCTGTAAATCATGCAGTTTGCTCATTCATTTCCCCCTCTTTCTTCCCCCCCACTGGGGGGGGGGGGGGCTGGGCATGGGGAGAAGAATCGAAAGAATGACTCTCATGGGTTGAGATAAGAACAGTAATTAAGGTATAACAGAAATCACTGCTGCTATTGCCAATAATAACAATGACCAGGGAAATACAAGGGAAGAGGATACTACTGCTCACCACCCAATGACCAAGCTGTGAATCGAACTATTCCGGGTTCCTGCCCCCAGTTTTGCCATCCTGTGCATGACATACTGTGGTATGAAATACCTCTTTGTCAGTTTGGGTCAGGTGTTCTGTTTCTGCTTCTTCCTGGCTTCCCCTCCTCCCTGGCAGAGCATGAGACTCAGAAAGTCCTTGGTCAAACCAAACATTCTAAGCCATAACTATAAATATTGGTGTTATCAGCGCTGTTCCCAGGCCGAAAGTCGAAAACACAGCATTGCACCAGCTACTACGAAGGAGAAAAATGACTGCTGCTGCTGAACCCAGGACACTGAGATAATGAAACATGCAATAATTTTACAAAAGGAGAAATCTGGAAATGCTCAACTTGCACTAGTCTGAGGTTTAGTATAAGCTGATACAACTACCAAGGTCAGTAAGTGTTATGGTCTTCTATGAGCAAGGTCACTTTATCCTTGAACTTTACTGACATCTTTATGGTTTGTCACAACCTATATCAGTTCATCAGACAGCTTATTCCCTTCCTCCCCATGTAGTTAAGAAAGCTGTTGCCAGTCACTGTAATGGAAGCTGTGTCAGACTGCTTGTATTCTGAAGTTATTCACAATTTGGGATGTATATGTCTGTCTTCTTGTTATAACAAATATTGCTATTGTGCTGATGAATTCTGCAGTAATTCCAATAGTATTTTGGCTGCATTTTATAAATGTTTCTAAGGCTGAGACAGCAGAAGGGATAACAGGGAATGTAATTCTCAGGGCACCTGTCTACAAGAAGAGGAAAATGGTTGTAACCTGGCTTACAGGACTGGAATACTTTGAGCCCTTTCATGTTTGGCTGTATGAACTTTCCAGTAATTCTAGTATATTAAAGAAATGCTGGGTTTAATGACAAATGAGTTAATAAATCCTTCCCTCTGGCTTTTAGTCATCTTCCACAAGAGAGAGATCTTTAATGTCAGTGCTACTCAGATAGGAGGTTACCTCCACAAATCTTTTTGTACTGTCACCTCTTGGCTGCTTATTAAATTGGTGCTGTCTACAAATTTATTTGGTCGTAAATTATATGGTAATTATTGAGAAGTTCCTTTCACCCCGTGCACTGTCTTCAGGGGGTTGTTGGGGAGTACAATGGAAATGGATAATGTATTTTTCATGGTGATTTGAAGGCGCTTGTAAGTGGAATATAGAAGAAATTACTGTGTTCAGTATCTGAATTTTGCTTCTAGTATAAATGCAAAAAAGGTAAGATTTTGGGACTAGATACTATCAAATACGTTTTTGTAAATCAGACTTAAAATCCCTGTTATATTTATGTTCAAAAATAACCTGATGAGAAATTTTATATATAATCCACTTAAATATTTAAGTGCTGCACTAGTCCTCTTCCTTTTATCCTGAATTTGGAGATGAATTCAGGCCTAAGTGTCCTCAAAATATGTGTGCCTCCAGAAAAGTTTGTCAATCCCCAGCTTGTACAACGAGCTAGCAGCACTGCCCTCAAGCCATTGACTGCAAAAGAAGGAAAGATATTTCTGGTTCTTTTCCCTTTGAAATACTGTAAATGCCACTCTGCACAGGGCACACTGAGTTCCTGTAGCTTGACTCACAAGGTCTTTTAGAAGCTGGAGGCGGTGTGGGGCATTTGCAGCTGCACTAATATGATGCTAAGATGGAGCTCACCTGCCACACTTCAGAGCAGATGCCACACTGCAGGACCTGCTGCCTTTAAACTCCACTTGTGTTTCTTGCATAAGGAAGGTAACCCCTCCCAGCAAACATCTATCCTCTAATAATAAACTCCAGTCATCCAGGTTTCCTTATTTTTATGGTTTTATGTTGTATTTTCAGGGTTGCTAGGCACGGATCGTTTACATGATGGCATCAAGGACAGAATTAGGAGCCCTTAAGCAACTCACCAGCAGCAAACAAGTATCACAAGCACAATGAAACATAAACCAGATTGCGGTATATTGATTTTAAAGCAAGGTACTTGAAATGAGTAGAAGCTAAAGGGAGTAAATATGGTGCACTGCAGCTCAGCAGTTATTCACTAACTGAAGTAATTTTTGTTCTCACTATATTCTGGAACCTATTTAATCATGTGAGTATCAGCATATCTGCTATCAATCATTCATTAATGATAGCAAAGGTATTAAGGAATTATTTGTTATGTGCTCCCCTTCCCCACCCCTTTTTATATTCTATTGTTCCAAAATGCATCACTTCTGTCTCATTGATTTCAGGTTGTTAAAATCTGACTCTTTGTTTAGGATTTCTGCCAGCATTACATGTGATTTTTACACAAAAGTCATGGCTGCAGGGCCTGGCCCTGTATCACTGGATTGGCTAGATACCTTTTCACATTCATCATAATTACTGTCTAAATATCTGTTTTCATGCATGTCCAAAGCCCTGACAGTTGGTTAACACGTGTACTGGAGCCAAAGCCAGCAAACTGAATTGGGAAGATTCTGGCAAATAAAACTGAAGGTGCCATTGCTAGATTTCTGCCGTTCCCTACCCTCTTTTCTTCCTCCCATGCTCCTAAAGAACACAAGCATGTGAATTGAAAGAAATAAATTATGCAGTAGCTAGGTCATCACACTGCTCATGCTACATATGGCGAGGCACTTGGTGTATGTACCAGGAACTAACTCCTGCATTTATTGCACTTATTTTGCTGAAGTGACTGTCCTCATATGCAGGTCCCTCTTCCCCTGAACGGGAAATGGCACCAGCTGAAACCCATGACTGGAATAAACATTCCCTGACCCTGTAAGAACTGGGCTGCTTTGTTATTCCTTGCCTAGTTTTAATGCTTCATGACGACCTCCAATCCCACAGTTGAAACAGGATGAGCTCTCAAAGTTTTGGGTTGGTTCTTGTTTGCTTCTGTAGGGATTCTTAAATGGGAAATTTATGGGACCTTCCTTTCTGTAACATAGCTGACTGGTTTTAAAGTCCCATGAGGCCCATATTTGTTATTCTTCTTGGTAAACAGAAGTTCTCAATGCCTACAGATTTCCCAGTTTTTGTCATGGCAGTGCATACAAACCAAATTCTGAGTCAAAAGAAACAATGCAATGAGTTTAATATCTGCAGCTGGAAGCTGGAGTAGGATTCAACTCTTTTTGCATGCATATATTTTGCTATTTAAATATACAAAAAAATAAATCAGAGAAATGTCTTTCTATTCTCCCTTACAAAATCTCTAGCCTCCACTGTGCAAGCAAGGTGTAAAATGTGTAAATACAGCTGAATTCAGCCCTAAGTGCCTCAGTTCCTAATGACTTTGTATTCTCTGGTGAAGCTATATTACCAGCTGGCTCTGCCAAACTGAGCAATGGCAAATAAGTCAAATTCTGGATAAAACCCTTAACTTAGTAAGATAGATACTACTGCTTATAAAAATGTATTAATTCTCAAAAAAGGTTCAGAATCTGACCAAAAAGCCAGAATTGTTTTAGAACTTCATTCCTTTAATCTTGTATTTACTACCAACATATTTTTCTACCTTTTTCAAGTTTAAGTTTTCCTGGTGGAGTTACTGAGCTGTTAGACATTTCTTACAGGAATGATCAGGAAAGCTCAATCTGAATGTGTTGTTTTTATTTAGTCACAGCTCTTCTGTCCTTTCTCATGCCTTTAGAATCTCCAAACTACCTGCGGGAATTGTTAGATGAGATCCTCAGACTTTGGTATGCAAACAGTTTTAGCATCCTTCAACTCATTGCAATGCAGTTGTTTTCTCTGAGGTCTACATCCTCAGAGAATACCACTAAATGCCACTTCACAGCCCTAAAATCACGTTTAGCATCACAACTTTATGTCTTATTCTGATTCTTCTTCTTTAACCTGTAAAACACTTATTGTAGTGTCATATTTAGCCAAGAAAGTGATAATTCCTCTTCTATGGATGGCATTACTTGAAAGCAGTACTGAAACTACTTAATAAGAGTACTAGGTCATCTGGGCTATAAGTCTGACATCTTCTATCATGTTGTTTTTCACTGCTCTAGTTCTTTCCGGATGAGCTGGTGATAAAGTAAGTTTGGCACAGGTTTACGAGACTCCATTATTCTTTTTTCATGGGAGAAACAAAGAGTTCCAAAAAATACTCTTGTCTCAGAAGCTTTATCTTGACTAGGTTTACCTTACTGGGCACATTCAGCAACACATTCATCACTGATGTTGCACTCTGTTTTCAACAGATGCATTTTTAATTGTATTACTTAAAAGTACTTTTTAAAGGTCTTTTTTTCCATACCTTTCCTTTGTTAGACTTTTGTTCTACCCAGCTTCTGTGGAGGGAAAGGTGGCAAAACCTGTGAATGCGTCTTCCTTTCTGCCACAGGATATTGCTTTCTCTCAGCTTTCATATTAGACTTCTGTAACCTCTAATAGCTCCTCTTAAGCACAAAAAAAAAAAGGTACGAGAGGGGGAAATGTGACAAACATCACTTTTAATGTTATATATCTCAGTTACTCTGGGGAAACTTGGTGAAACCCGTTAATCCCAAGGCCTTTTGATTGAAGAATATCCTGAATTTTAGTGTTTTCAGGGATTTAATTCTACACCACACAAGTAATGTGCAACTCAACATCAGCCAGGAGCTGGCTTTCCCAGCTCATTCAGGGTGTCCTGCTTTGGCTGTGATTAGCAGGACACCGTCCAAATACCTGTGTCGTTCATTCGTCTATGATGTTTCATCCCTTCCTATTCACCTCTTAATAAGCTTTGCTGCACTGAACTTTACCTCCTACTTCTATGTCCCTTCTTTAAGCCACCTGTGGTTTTCCAAGCTGATTGAACTCTAGCTGGGAGATAACTGTGCATTGTTTTCTTGATCAGCAAGGTCTCTCACAGGCCAGCTTGTCTTACCAGGAAAAAACATGCTGAATATTCACAGCAGGTTTTGCTCAAGCCACAGATTGGGTTTCAGCATAAAAGGCATTATGAAAAGTGAGATGTTTTGTCTGTCTCTTTCCCTCTGGACTCTAAATGATTCCACCCACCCTCACTGGATGAAAGCATGGCTTCAGAGCTTGTGGCAGCTATGAGCATTTCAATCTGTACAAATGCAGCCATGAAATTCCTCATGTACAAAGTCCAATGTATCTGTCCTCTCACAACCTGAGTGTTTTTTGTCAGCAGGCATCCTCTTGTGCAGGACTAAAGGAGTGGGGCATTTCTCTGTATCTGAAGCAGTATTTTTCTGTGACTATTTTTAGAGACCTGAGGGTGGACTTTTTTCTTTTTCCAAATGAAGTTTAAGATTGCCTCATGGAGTTTTGACTCTTTGTTTTATTCCTCATGTCTCTGCAGCTATCATTACTCCAGGATGATTCACGTTGCTTTCTAGATGCATATGCTAGGATGCTTATTGCGGAGAGCTTAGCAACTGCATCACACTGAACAGCCCATGCTAGCTGAGGCATGGCTGATGGTTAACCTTTACTCCCCTCTGTCAGGAAATAGGTCATTGCTATGAGCTCATAACTGAGCAGTGTTCTGCAACATCTGATTATCCTGCTTTGTACTTCTGCCTTCCTCCTCCCACCATCTTCTCTTTTTCTTTATTTCTTTTACCTTGTTACCTGTTGTCATTCAAATAAGATTCCTCAGTGTTGACAGTCATACAGTGAGGCAGCATAATTTAATCAACAGAACCTTTACTCTTGGCCACTAGCTCTTCCTTCTAATTATTTATCCAGAAGTCACAGGCCAGGCTTTGCACTGTCACATCTGACACTACTCCAATGCATTTCACTGAATTTTCATTGAGTAAACTGAATAGACAGTCTTAAAAATTGGGGATTTACATCGCAAACCTTACCTACAAGTCTTTTTGACAGAGACTTGGCCTTGACTCTGTTCTAATAGACTCAATTCTAATAGTCATATCCTTTATTCATAGCAGTTAATTTCCCGGTGTGCTTCTTAAACCTGCAGGCTAAAATAACCTCAAATAGAACAGGTTTCATTTCTACTGACAGAATGGCAGATGATTTCCAGAAAATTCAAAAAATGTAACAGGAAAGAAAGGAAGAATTTAGCTTTTTAAAACTAGGTCTGCCACCAGTATATATTTGTCAGTCTGCTTAAGAGTAGAGGTAAATAATAATGCAGAAAGGAAAGCTACTTGTCAGATTTTAAGCACAAGCAAAATCATAGGCTGAAAAACTGCAAAAAGCTTCAAACCTATTTTTAGAAAAAAGGTCGTTATGAAAACAAATTTCTAATAGTTTATGCAGCTGAAGAATAAGGGCTGTGCAATGGGCCAAATGGGAAAGGTAGTCATGATTAAATGGGTAGCACTGGAAACAGAGGTCCTTCATTTCCCTTGATGTGTGTGGGAATTATGAGTAATAAGTGCTTCATGTAAAGCTTCACATACTGTGCTGTTAGAAACTGAATGTACAGTACGTATTCTTCAAGTAATTATATTCAGACGTTTTCCAAAGCAAAGCCTGGTAGTGTTTTGGCCAGCATACTCTTTAAGCCATCAAGATGGTGGTCCTGGAGCATCAGTTACTCACTGCTCTTCAGCTGCCCTCAGTGGCTGGTTGGCAGCTCCAGAGCTCCCGGCTCTTTATCTGCTTTCAGCATCTCCCTTAGACTAGTTTGCAAGCTTGCTAGATCAGTGTGATTAGGTTTATTCTCTTTGCCCACTGGCAACTTAGTGGAGTATTACAAACATAACAGCAAAACCAAGCCTACATTGAGACAAGTTTGAATCATGCTTGCTGCAGGGAAGGCTCTGCCAGTTTAGAAGGAACTGTCTCAGTGCTTCAATTGCTTTTAAGAATTACCATCACAAAAATAAAAGCTTTGCTTCCAAACTCGTTCCTTTCCTAATCTGCAAGTCTATAGATTCAAGGCTCCATCTGCAAGCCCAAAGGTCAGTGCTGAGCCTGGAATATTTGTTTCTCTAAACCAGGCCCTCAGATAACTCACCAGAGCAGGCATAAATTCCCTGCATGACAGATCTTTCACCTTACTGAGGTCATGAATGGAAAACGTTGTGGGAAGTTAAAGGAAGGTTATATAAAACTCGGAAGATGTTAGCTGGGTAAGAATCAATATCAGCATCAATAGTGATTAATGTGCAAAAAAAAATTATTTCATTTCTAAAAAGAGGGGGAATCTTCAACTTACAGTGAACACAAGAGGTAAATATAAAATTATGCACTGGGGGTTAAATAATGCGTGTGTTTGAAGAAATACATACATTTTTCATGGATACAAAGAAGTATAATTTCATTATTTTCTGAACAGACCACAGCAAATGACAGCAACTGAAATTTAAGCAGTAAAACCAGCAATGACACATTAAGAACGTTTTGTAGCCTTGTCTTCTGTTTCAAAATGGAATTACTGAAGTTGTTTATAATGAAACTAGAAATCACAGACCTGCTGCTCCTGCTCTTAATTACAGCCTGGAAGTTGGGCAATGTTCCGAGATAAATTTGTCTGAGGAAGGTGAATCCTTGCAATTGCCACAGCAAATTTCACTGAAATTATGCAAAATCTGCTGTTTTGCATAAGGTAGCACATGTGATGGTTCGACATGAGTGTTGTCCTCACATCTCAGTAGTTAACTCAGCTCTTTTAGCTAACACAAATGCCAAAAGGATTATATTGGCTGGATTAAGATCATGAGACTTTTACAAGCAAAAACTTATTTCTTTTTTCCCCCTTTTTAAGATTGTTGATACTGAGCTCACTTTGTAGAAAATAAAGACCAAACTTAAATGAAATCTGAGGATGTCTTTTTATTAGTGCTTGGTGGGAGAGGTATTATGTTTTGAGTGTTTTTGCTTCTGAATGATGCAGACAGGACAAGTGGGCTCCACATCCCAGCCCAGGTATGGCTGGGTTTCCTACTGTGTCTGAATTAATTTCTGCCTCTCTGCTCGCCTGTCCTCTTCTTTCTTCCTTTCCACTCTCACTTGTTTTGTCTATCCCTAATCACATGTTTCTGCAAACTGTTTTTCTACGCACATTGAATCACAGGATTATCTGGTTTAAGGTCACAAGACTGCAAGTTCTGCTTTTTTTAACCCTACTTTTAATTGGTCTGCTAGAATTCTCCCTGTTAAGTTTAATTCTGCTGAATAAAATAGAAGTGTTTAGTATCTGAGGTCAGACCTCAAATCTCAGTTGAAGCTGGCAATGAAATATAGCATTGAAAACCAATTGCTGCAGTGAGGCCCTAGAAACAAAGTTCCAGTACTTGCAACCTCACACTCATCAATCACCATAGGGTAGAGACACAGCTCTTTTCTTCTCCTTTTCCTGCTCTGAACCACTGATTTGAGTGGATTTGTTGGTTGGATTAGGTGAGCAGGATGGAGTTGAAGTGAAGGTTAGTCCTTTCAGTTTCATCTTAACCAACCTGCTGACTTCATTGGTACTTCTCATTTGGATTAAAGGTGCAGAACTGTGGCCAGTAAGTCTTGTATGCTAAATTTAGTTTATCCTGAAATGAGAAAATGGGCCATCATCATGATAAGACCTCCGTGATACTTTTGTTGTTGTGGGTAATATTTGATAAAGTTATTAATGCACGCAACAGTCTCGTAAGGCCAGGTTAGCCAAGACAACTGAAAACAGCAGCAGTTTTAGCACTCAGGCTCTGTCTGTATCACACAGTGGTTTCTGAAGGCATTCTCAAGCATCATGTGCTTCAGCTGGCTCTGGAGCTAGACATCAGCCTTGTGAATCCTCAGCCCTGCTGCAAGGCTGGGCTCAATAGCTCCAGTGCACTTCTTCATTAATGTAACCAAACTACTTTTGTGGCCTCTGTAGCTGCAGAGACCCCCCAGTCTCCTGGGAATATCCCAGGCTCCCCAGAAAGAACAAACATGCCCTTATTTAAAACTCTAGTGGAATTCAAAAGCTTGATCTGGTAGATTTAGTCAGAATTTTTCCTACTTTTTGAAAGAACAATACCTCTCCTTTCTTCTCCAAGCCCATTTGTGCAGTGCTGTTTCTGTGCATGGGTCTAAGCTGCTCCATGCCACCCATGGGTGAGGTCTGTAAAAGGGCTTGAAAGTAAATGTGATCTTTGAAAGACAGTGCCTCCACCCAGGTCTGAAATTATTTATCTTTCAAATGTTCTAATTCTGCCTACTGATTTTTAGCACAACTCCTGAAGTGTGTTGTGAACAAACTATCTGCAAGCTATAGTAAGTTTCATTGTGAAATAGTTATGAATTCTACTGTTCTGGGGAGATGGTTCAGGATTTCCATTGACAAATCTCATTCCATTTAACCTGACAGTGTAAATCATGACACATCTTTTGATGCAGTAGCTAATCATATTCATAATATAGAAATTAGAGGGGTTATTTAAAAAACACCAACACACAAACAGCTCTTGCAAGCCCATGTAGTGCTACGTGAGACCTTGCATGAGTGATGGACTGGGTCATTAACGTGCATCACTGAGAAAGCAGCTATTGATTAGATTTCACTGATGACTGTTACGGAAGTGCTCTGACATAAACTTGAGATTCCTTGCGTAGCCTTCAATAACAGCCTCTGTTCAGAGTTCAGGACCACATATGGTTTGGTTGGGTTTCTTTAAACTGAGGTTGCTCAGATTAATAAAAACCAGTATTGTGTCCTTGATACAATTTATTACCTGGTCTTTCCTTCACTTTGTTCTCTTATTTCATAATTTGAGTTCCTCACTTCCAATAGTTGAAAGAATAGCCTGCAGTGTGAACAGTTCTGTTTATCTTCACTATAGAATTAGTAACCAGATATGTCACCTAGATAAACTTGTGTAGCAGAACAAAACCTCCCACTTTGTTAGCCACCCATGGAAGTAGTTGCTGAATCCTGCATAGACCCTGGATGAGATATTATCCCAAGATGTTTGTGTACTACCCTTATGCTCCAAGAGCTCATTCAGAGCAAACATGACATTCAGGAAGCAAAGAGGGAGCAGCATATTCTTGCCAAGCCTCAAGTATTTGCTCTGAGACAGCCCTCATCAGCTGCTAGCACAGGCAGCAAAGAGGCCAGGCACTGAAAAGCTGCCATTCGGACTTGGCAACCAGATGATGGGACCATCATGCATTTTTCAGACATGGCCACAAGTATTTATTTTCTTGCTAGGGCAGTAGCTTGAGGGTAAATTTGCTCAGGCTTCTTAAAAATCTCTTTTCCTAACTTGTGTGGTTAGATGACTTTCAAGGAAATTACATAAAGTAAAGTGGCTTTAAGTGTCCCACAGCTGAGCAAGCACAGTAAATATGGTTCAGTAAGGATGACCATCCTTAGACATGCAGCTCTCTGCAATCCCTGCTTTAGAAAGGAGCCACTGAACATAAAGCTCCTTGAAATGGAGATGGGAATCTCTCTTCTACCAGAGCATCCATCCTCCAGAGCACCTCAGAAAAGGTCATGACAGGCCCTCTCACACATGGCATGTATAGCAAATGTTGGGATTGGTGCTCCATAACAATGTCACTGTTCTGAGCTCAGCACATTCTGCATACACATCAGAAACCTCTTTTCCTTACCCACACATCTGTTTGTGGGTGGTGTTTTTGTTAACATCTGCACAGCAAGGATAAACACAGGTTCCATGGAAATTTGATGGTCCTGGCAAAATTGTCCATCACAGAAGATAAGCAGCAGCACATTTGGGTTGGTTCCATCCACCATTTCTTTTGAGTGTAAAAAATGTGACTGGGAAGGTAAGTCTACAGAATACTGATCTTGCAGCCATAACAACACATTCTGATCAAGAAGTGGAACATTTTGATTAGAAAATGCCACGTGGTACTCTGAGAGGCAGCCCATGACTATGCTTTGTATAAGTGATGAAGCTCTCCCCACTATGCTTCCAGCTCCTGGCATCCTGCTCTTCTGCGCCAGGAGAGGTCTGACCCTGCTGGCACCATAAATGCTGGTGGTTTGAACTGCTAACCCCACAAAGCACCAAGCCAACATTTCTGAATTACAAGAGTAAAGTCTGTTATTTCATTTTAAGCTTTATGGAAAGCAGTCACTTTTTATATAGAAAGAGCTTGGTTTATTTAAAGAGTAGATTTTATATTGGTTTTGGTAGGTAGATTCTTGATAGACAACAGCCTTAGTTACCCATGGATACTGAACAGCCAGTGAAGATTTGTAGGAGTGAAGATGCTGATGCTGCAATTAAGATCATGATCCAACAAGGGTAATGACAAAGCACATATCAACACTCCTCTGCTATCTTATCTTCAGAGATTTCTTTGCAGCTGTTTTAATGGGTGTATGCTGGTGAACTGCAGAGTATCATGGCTCTTTGCAAAAGGAGCTTGATTTTGGCAGAAGAGTTATTCTGTAAAGCATGATTTGAATGTTAAACACTTGCATAATGACCAGATTTCATTTTATTATTGTGCAATATTAGCTTTTCTTTAGTCTGTGATATACTTATCTCTTTAGACATATGAATTTCATTTAACCTGGTAATTAAACATAAAGTATCAGGTACTGAATCTTGTTTGGACCTACAGCTTTGCAAAGGCTCAGTCATGAAGCTGCATTTCAGAGTAGACTGGCTGAGAAATGATGGGCTCTTTCAGTGAGGAAAGTGAAGTTTCTGACTATTTTGTTGCTAAAAGACTCTCAAGGTGGATTTCTGCACCTAAAAGCAGATTTTAAAAGTCAAATCATTTTATTCTGCTGTGCAAAAGATTTATTGATTGATTCAGACCTCCCTTTACTCCCATGATATATGAAATAAATTGGAGGAGGCAATAACCCTACTAACTAATGGAAGATATAGAGGATGGTCCCTTTAAGTAGATGATGGTTTACTGCCTTAATAAGAGCCATGGTGTGATGCTTCTGCCCTTGAGCACTCTTTTCCTTCTTTGATGTGCCATCTATTTATAAAGTGCTCTGAGACTGCAAGGATGAAGCACCCCACATAAAGTACAAAGCCTTCATCTATCTGTATTAAAATAAGCCAACACAATTTATGTTTTGAAAAGTGAGGGAAAGAATTCAGCAAAGAAATCAGATTGTTATGTTTTGTTGTAAGATCTGAGAACTTCTGATAAAGCTGACATATTTTTCCATTACAACATAAATCACGCACATAGCCTCAAAAAGCTTCATCTGGTTTTCTACTCAGAGCAAGAGAATCTGAAAACTCAGAGTCTAAGTCTTAGCAACAAGAAAATCTCTGAAAGCTGAAATGGATGCAGAGTTCTGGGTTCTAGGCTGTAATTACAGTCTAATTCAGGCAAACTGCAATTATGCATAAATAACAAGTTGAAGTAGCACTGCCCTGTGGAGATGAAGTACCAAAACCAATCTCTGTGTTAAGGGAAACCTGCTATGCCAAGGTTTTAGCCAATATAATGTGCTGAAACAAGTGTAAAAGATGTTTGGTCTTCACAGCAGGCTTTGCTTTATTAAGCATGCTGAAAGTGATACACTTACAAATGTCTGAAGTAATGGCTCTTTTAGTTGGTATTATGGATTTTTTAATTTTAGGGAGCAAACCAAAATCATGGAAAATATCTGCAGAATTGGTCTTATACCGCATGAATTTTTTGAGGCTTTTTATTTGCATTTCTAGGTAAGACCAACTCAATTTATGGTTCCCAGATCCTCTTTGGCTGAGGAAAGCTATGGAGGTTACGAATCCTACAGGAGCTGACAGGAGTTCTGTTTTGGCTGAGCTTCTGATCAGGACCTTAACTCCTGCTGGATGTCACAGAGTTTGGGAAGCCAGATGCTCTCTGCTGGATGCAGCAAGCCCTCAGACAGGATATCATGCGGAAGATCATCCCATACTGGACTGTGCAACATGGGGCATCTACCTGAACCTCACCTTTTCCAGTTCCTGGTATTCACTGTCAGCAGGCAGGACAATCTGGGCAGTCCAGCTACAAAGGACTTCAAATACCTGAGCTAAACAGTCCCAATTCAGCAAAGCTGCCAAGTACATGCTTAATTGACATGCTGAATTGCAAGCGAGTTCCGCTGTCATACTCATTTGCACACCCAGGTCAATGAGACTGCCAGGTTGCCTGTCGTGTTGGGCTAGAAAGAGAAGATTAAAAATGAGACCTTTTTTTCTTGACTCTTGTGGCTGGGAGCTTTTCCAGTTCCTTTATACTTGGCAGTTTGAGTGGCTGCTACTAACAAATCCAGTTAGCTGATGGTCTGCTGAAAAGCCTCAAAAAGGGAAAAAAACACCCTGATAAATACTAAAGATTAAAAAAAGAACCCAACAAACCAAACAAAAAAGTTGTGTTGTCATTCTTTGTATTTAAAATTTCGAGTCTTTACTACCCACTAGCCATTAAACTGAACCAAACATTACATCAAGCAGCAGAAAATAGCTAATCATTGGCAAGGTGCTCATTAATTCTCACCTAACTCTGCAATCTGTGTGAGAACAGCTATTATTTCATATATAGTAGACATTGGATATGGTGTGTGTCCTGTTGCGACTCTGTGAAACTTCTGGACATTAATAAAGAAAGCCCACAGAAATATGCTGCCTGAAATGTCAAACACAAAAGAGGAGAAAGCAAAATAGAGGAAAAATTGATGCATTTGTTCTTAAAGATCCCAAGGAATCAGAAAATATAAGTTCAATTTCTGATCCCAAGTCCAGCTTTTTTTATGTGACCTTGGAGAAATGATTTAACTTTTCTGTCTCCAACTTCTTTTCTGTAAAACTGACGCTGTGATTTGCTGAAAGGCAGGAAATAGCCCTAGAGTTCTGGGGGAGGAAGGAAGCCTGTTGGTTGATATTCAAAGATAACCTGATGCAAGCTCAGGAGTGTTGCTTTCTGATTAGAAGGAAGTACTGCAGGAAGGCCAGGAGACCTCCTTAGATGGATAAGGAGCTGCTGAGGAAAATTCAAAGGAAAAAAGAGGCTTATAAAAAGTGAAAGCAAGGACAGGCAGTTTGGGAAGGATACAGGGATGTTGTCTGGGAAGCTAGGGAGCAGGTTAGGAAAGCTAAAGACTGAGTACGAATTAAAATTGGCTAGGGATGTTAAGGATAACATGAAGGGATTCTATAGGTACATTGTGAACAAAAGACAGACTAGGGACAACAAGGGCCCTCTCTCTGGAAGCTATCAGGAGAACTGGCTACCCTGGATTTGGAGAAGCCTGAGGTTCTTAATGACTTTCTTGCCTCAGTCTTCACTGGCAAATGCTCTGACCACACCACCCAAGTCTTGGAAGGCAGATGCAGGGGCTGTGAGAATGAAGACCCTGGGCCCACTGTAGGAGAGGATCTGGTTTGAGGCCATCTTAAAAAACTGAACATACACAAGTCCATGGGACCTGGTGAAATCCATCCGCGGATCCTGAAGGAGCTGGCAAATGAAGTTGCTAAGCCACTGTCCATCATATTTGAAAAATCACAGCAGTCAGGTGAAGTTCCTGATGACTGGAAAAAGGGAAATATAGCCCCATTTTCAAGAAAGGGAAAATGAATGATCCAGAGAACTACAGACCAGTCAGCCTCACGTCTGTGCCTGGCAAAATCTTGGAGCGGATTGCCCTGGAAGGCATGCTGAGACATATGAAAAACAACAAGGTGGTTGGTGACAGCCAGCATGGCTTCACTAAGGGAAATCCTGCCTGACCAATCTAGTGGCCTTCTACGATGGGGCTATGGAAGTGATGGACAGGGGTAGAGCAGTTGATGTCATCTGCCTGGATTTGTGCAAAGCGTTTGACACTGTCTCACATTACATCCTTGTCTCTAAGTTGGAGAGACATCAATTTGATAGGTGGACCTCTCAGTGGATAAAGAACTGTCTGGATGGCCGTACGCAAAGAATTGGTCAATGGCTCAATGTCCAGCTGGAGGCCAGTGACGAGTGGTGTCCCTCAGGGATTGGTGTTGGGAACAATCTTGTTCAACGTCTTTGTCAGTGGCATGGACAGTGGGATTGAGTGCGCCCTCAGCAAGTTTGCTGATGACACCCAGCTATGTGGTTCGGTTGATACGTTGGAGGGAAGGAATATCATCCAGAAAGGCCTTGACATGCTTGTGAGTTGGGCTGATACCAAATTTATGAAGTTTAACTATGAAAAGTGCAAGGCCCTACACCTGGATCAGAGCCATCCCAGGCACAGCTACAGGTTATGCAGAGAAGAGATTCAGAGCAGCCCTCATAGCAGCCTTCCATTATGTGAAGATAGCCTATAAGGATGGTGGGGAGGTGTTGCGTTAAATGGAGAGGGGGGAACAAACCCCTGGTTTTATATAGAGAGCCAGGAACAGCCCCAATACACAACTA
>JASSUY010030859.1:0-47356 GCA_032466535.1 Forpus xanthops | reverse complement strand
CGTGGCCCTCCTCTGCACTTGTTCCAACATTTCCATGCCCTTTTTATGTTGAGGACACCAGAACTGCACACAATACTTCAAGTGAGTTCTCAGGAGAGCAGAGTAGATGGGCAGAATCACCTCCCTCGATCTGCTGGTCACATTCCTTTTGATGCAGCCCAGGATATGGTTGGCTTTCTGAGCTGCAAGCACACACTGCCAGCTCATGTTCATTTTTAAATCGACCAACACCCCCAAGTCCTTCTGCACAGGGCTGCTCTGAATAAATGGTCTTGGTGATGAAATTTCCAGAAATTTGTAGGAATGAAATGATGTCCGCAAGAGGAATGGGTGCACCCACCCATGGTTATTGTCTACCTTGGGATGAGACCATTTCAATGCAGTAATGCTGAAATGCTTGGGAGTTTTTGTTAGAGATAGAAATGCTGGAAATAGCATGTCTGTGGGTAATGTATAAGTGATCCCCAGGTGAAAATTCAGAGGGCTTTTTGGCTTCTGATCAACAGGTCTGTTAGAACAGATCAAATCCGGGTACCTAAATGATATGCAATAAGGTCCTAAAGTGGCAAAGAGATGTTTGTGTGTATTCTTATTTTAGTATAAATATTGACATCTTCTTTTTCCCAGGGAACAGCATGCAGGCTGCTCCTGTGGCCCTGCATTGCTTTGGTATTTCTGTTGAACCTGAAGCTATGCATCTGGCTTGGTTCTTCTTTTTGTGTTAGTGCTCCTGCATTGCACCAAGCAAACAGAGTTTGTTCATACTGAGGAATCTTCTCTCTTTTGCTCAAACAGTTGATACAGCTTCTTGAGGGACTGACTTGCAATTTTTCTTATGGGTTTTCATCTTGTTTAATTGAAATAAAAAATAACGACCAAAACCCCAGTACTTAGATTATGGAATAGTTAGGGTTGGAAAGGGCTTTAAAATTATCTGGTTTCAACCCTCTGCCATGGAAAGGGATATGCCACACTAGACTTACTTCATAATATCTAATGAAGATACACCACATGCAGTTCTAAGACTGTTTTCAGATGTGTTTATAAAACACAATAGGCAAAAATCCCAAACCCAACCAAGCTAACCATCCAGATATCCCCAAAACGGTCCTAGTAATCCCTGTAGGTGTGCATTTTTACTGTGCATGTTGACTGAAAAAAAAAATTATACTGTTGTTGCCTGTCAAGTGAAGGAGAAATTTTGCCCCAGTTAAAAAAAAAAAATAACTACCCCATTTTACCCCATGATATCCTTAATGTTATGATAAAACTGGGGGGAGTTTTGCCCAATTTTCCCCATTTTCCCACAGCCTACTTTCAAGGAACAATATGTCAAAGTATTTGATAGGTACTTTATATATACACATACATATATCTGTCTATACCAAGCTATCTAGCTTTAGCAGCAATAACTCAAAGGAAAAGAGAAAAGAGAAGAAGATGAAATAATTCTCTTTATTTTATTCTTTTTCTACCGGGAGAAAATATAACGTCAGGACTATAGTCCCCAGCAAAAGCACATCAGAATTCCCTAGCTGAGGAATGGAGCCTTAGTACACCCCAAGCATAAACAAATTTCCACAAAATGTCAAACAAGGAGATGATCTCTCTCCCCAAAGGACTACTTCTGAAATATAAAACAAGAGATAGAGGATAAATGCATGTGCAGACAGTGGAAGAAGTACACAGTTCAGAAGTACACAACTTCTGTGTACTGTGACCTGAGCACTTCAGCAAACTGCTGGGAAGACTTTCCTTTTCTTTAGCTTCCCCATCTGTATATGTCTTTAATCCTATCATTTCACAATCATAGGATAAGAATCACAGAACGGTTTGGGTTGGAAGGGAGCTTAAAGTTCATCCAGTTCCAACCCTCTGTCATGGGCAAGTACACCTTCCACTAGAGCAGATTGCTCCAAGTCCTGTCCAACCTGGCCTTGACCACTGCCAAGGATGGTGCAGCCACGGCTTGTCTGGGCACCCTTTGCCACGTCCTCACCACCCTCACAGGGATCAATTTCCTCCCAGTATTTAAACTAAATCTATCCTAGCTTGCTGCAGTCTGTTCTGAAAGAGGAATTTTGGGCTTTACTGTGGCTTTTGGTGTGGCATCCAAGGGCTGCACAGGCAGCTGTGTGGAGCCACCTTTAGAATGGTGAAAAGATTGTCCATGTATTTACTCCACAGTCAATTCTGCACAAGAATTTGAGTCCCTCAGGCAGTAATAAAATCTTGCATAGGAAAGAGAAAACCACACATTTTCCTCCAGCACCACTTTTGAAAACATTTTATCTTTCACATGTTACGTTTCAAGCTGTATAAACCCACAGCATTGTTATTGCCATGGTCTTGAACCTTCAAGCACGTTGGTATTGTTGCACTGAGTGGGTTTACCAGCAGAGGTGAAATGCTGCTGGAGTGTTGCTCAGATGATCTCCTGCACAGCCAAATGTAGTTGCATCTTCTGGGACGCTGGAAAGAAATAGAATTTGTTGCAAGAAAATTCAGAATGCCAAAGGATTTTGTGAGGTTTGGAGGAAAAATACTGATTACAAACATCACCTTTCTAAGGACGCAAATTGCATCCTGGGTAAGTCTGCTCCCCAGCCAGGCAGTGTATGGTAAACTGTCACTTGGGAAACATGTAAATTGCAGAAAAGTGACAGTTATCTATTAGTATTCTGCAAGTAGATCATAGAATGGATAATGCAGTTACTATTAGTCTGGGTTTCACAGGTCGTCTGACCACTCTGATGTGAGATGATTGTACCTGGGTGAAAATAGAGAGAGGAAGAACAAAGTCTGGTCCCAAGGGTCAGGCTAGCACCCTCAGGTGTGCATCTCAGGCAGTGTTAGTGGGGTGATGGCATTCATGGGGAGGATGAGCGCAGCAGCCCAGCTCCAGCTGTGGCTCCACACACCTCCGCAGTTAATGCGCCTGGAGGATGTTGTGTCTCTCTGGCTGCAAGGTGAAGGTGGCAGTGGAGGAAATCCCCTTCCCATGCTCCTCATACAACAACATGGCTAAGCAGTGTGAAGCATGAGGGAATTACCTGTTTGATGCAGCTGGCTCCTCCACTGTGCAGCTCTTGGGGTTGTGTGCTCTGATCCTGCAGCTGGTCAAGAATGTAGTAACTGCTTTCATCAGCAGGGACTAAAACACTTCTGGTTTTGTTTTCTGCATGGTGCTTAAGGCCTTTGCAGATCCACTGAGAAGAGTGAGGGTAGAGCAGAGCTGCCACTGCTTAGAAAGCACTATTGATTGCAGTACATTATAACCAGGCTTGGTCCTGACACTCCTGGCAAGGCTTATGGTCATTTTCAAGTTTGTATTGGGTGCATATAACAAGGGCTATAGCTTGGAGGTTTTACCTCTAGACCTTAAAGTTTCACTTGCTTCCTTAGGCATTCTATTTTCAGTAATTTTGCGTTCATATGTTGCTAATTCACTAAAAAAATCCTTTTCTATATCTCTATGTATACATGCTGATTTAGAATTAGTAAAACCTTGATTATGTACCATGAACTAGGAATAGGGTTTTGTTTGTACTGAGATTTGGGTGGAAATCTGTGTCTGTACTTCTTTTGTCCAAACTACTTTTTTCTTTCGCCTTACTGCCATAGAAGATGCTACGTGCTGTGTGAGCAGTAATATTTAACTGTGACAGAGCAAATTAAACAGGGCTTTTCAGCTGTACATACAGTACAAATGAGGCACACAGTTCATCTACATCTTTGCAGGCAGCCACAGGGTTCTTAATATTTTTGGTTTAAATTATGCAAGTAAGAGTGCAAGACTGTTAAGGAGCAGCATTGGCTCATGAATTACAGTTTCCCCATTAGCTGTAGATTGTGAGGAGCCATCTCTGCCCAAGTACTCCAAAGCAGACATTTCTCCAGAATAAGCTGAGGAAAACAAGCAAACAAGGCAATGAGCTGACGGTTTATAAAACCTGCATGGGTTTTGTAATTAAACATAAACAAGAAAAAGAAATGGCAGGTTATTAATGCAGGTTTTGGGAAGCAGCGCAGCTGGGAGCAGGGAACATCTTGAAGGGAGAGCTGCAGGAGAAGGCTGGGGGCAACAGGGGAGAAACTCAGCTGGTGCATGGGCAGTGGGGTACAGGACATGGAGAAGCAGACTGTGGGGTGGGGGTTGCAGGCTGCGGGGTAGGCTGGGGACAGCAGTGGGGTGGTGTAGGGGTACAAGCTAGGGCAGCTATGGGGTTGTGAGGGGATAGTAGTGGGGCTGTGGCTGAGTGGAGAGCTCACTGTGGTGGGGGCTTCTAGAGGCAAGAATGGGCAGAAGAATGCTCCTGCCCCACTTCACCACCTGCCCTGCCCCATAACAGCTATTCCACGAGCCCCTGCCATGGGGAGATGGTAGGCACTGTGCCCCAGGAGGATCTGATGGGGAATGAGGCATGAGTCCCTGACCTGGACACCTTCAATGGATGCAGAAGAGCCTGTCCAGGTGCTGTATGAGGGTGTAGAGGAAGGTCCTGCCTGCATCACCTCTCAGACCGTCAATGAGGTGGCATAACAGGAGTCAGCAGAAGCATCTAGTTTGGAGCAACAGGGCTCTGGCAAAAATCCTGACGTCTCCTCCTCAAAAATCTACGATCAGCATTAATACAGAGAACAAATCAGTAAATGGGGTAGAAAGACAAATTTCAGATATATGCCCTGAAACAACAGTAAGGTGGCCAACAAGACAGGCATCACGTCATGGCAGGAATGAAACCACATACAAAAAAAAAGTAATTTAAATGAAAGAGAAAACCAGTTCTATGTAGTCACTGAATTTATCTTCATTATCTCTGATTGCAGGTCAAAGCCCTGTTTTCCTGGGCATGGATGCTTGCTCTGCAGTGGTGGTGGGGTTTACACTTCCACAACTCCCTGCTGTGGATTGCAAACTGGGGAACCTTCACCAATATACAATATCTGGAGCTACTGGCTCCTTGTCTCCTGAAGTGGCCCCACTTGTGCTTCAAACTCTCATTTTTCATATAAATGGCGAGAAGAAATTTCCTCTTGTGCCTTGCTCAGATGATGAAAATTTCAGGAAAACAGCTGTCGGTCTCTCTGTGCATGTACAGCAGTGATAGTGAAGGTCTTCTAAACCCAGCAAAGGCCTTCAGCTAAATCAGAAAATGCCTTGAACTCTTATTCTGCTGGGGATAGTTTCCTTTCAGACCAGACTCCAGCACCCTCTCCTCTGCTGGCAGCTGGGATAAGTTTGCACTTTGTGAAGCAGATGGAATGGGACTGAGTAAGATCAGCTCAGCTAGGAATTGATAATGTAACCTCAATGCAAAGCCTGTCTTGTCACATCTCCACCAAAACCAGAAAAGCAATACAGAGCTAGACTTACAGTAGGTATGAAAAAAGTGAATAGGCAATATAAAATCCATTCTACTCCATTTTATTCTGTTCCATTCTATATAAAAGGCGCCTTTCCCTTCCTGTCTATTACCCGTGTGCTCCCCATCCAAGTTACAGTGACCTGTCTGCACTGCACTGGAGGGCATCCAGAGGAATGTGGGGCTCCCTGCCACTTCCTTTTGTTTCTCCTACGTGGCTCTATCTGTAGTGTTGCAGAATTTAGTTCTTTCCTAAAGCACCAGCTCACCAGTTCTTAAGATGTTGTGAGCTTTTTATTCCTCAATGCTTCTTTTCAAAGATTGTTCTAAATCCAAAGCAAACCCTCCACTTGTAGCATCAAGCTTTAACATACAAATCCCAAGGACTTAGATTTCAGAAAGAAAACAGTAAGTCCCAAGAGTTACTATTGTTTTTTTAGATCCCCTGACTTCAAGCCAATTTAATGAACACTGGCAGTCTTTTGACCTAATTTCATACATTTAGATGTGGTTTTATTCCTGAAGAGCTACACAGTGCTTTTAGTTTCCTACTTTGAACCTGGATTTTTACATTTTTATGGATTGTAAAGGGAATTTACAGCAGCACTAAGCTAGTGCCTTTTGAAGTGGAGGACTGAAGGAGAAGTGAGCATAAAAGTATAGGTTGTGCTGGAAATCTGCATCCTACTTTAAAATGCAAGTCCATTTTATGTTTTGAATTTCTAGAAAAGAGAAAATGTTAGGAACCTGTAGCATGGCATGAAAGTAACTAGAAATATATACAAATCTAAAATAGAAATTGCAAGTGTAAAAGACAAAAGTATTTTTTAATGAGAGCTGCCAGTATCCCTGGGTTATTGTCAGCCTTCCAGATATGCTGTGAGCTGCCACTGCTACACCCTTACCCTCCAGCTTCCAGCTGAGAGTTCTCACTAGTTATTGACCAATTCTTGAGGTTCTGTGGGACCCATTTTTGTGTTGGAGCCAGTGCCTTGATCCATCTCCCATGCAATCATCTTGTTTTCAAGCAGTGATGGTGTCTAAGCAGCATGCTGTGCACTCATTCCCTAAAGTACTGGTGTGAAATAATCTTGTGGGTTCTGCAGTAAAGCTGAATGTACTGAGGATTAATGCTCCTTCTGGAGATAGGAAACATCACAAGCAGTTGGCTGCTCACTGCAGTGGGAAGAGCTCACCCGTCAGGTCTCTCAGCTCAGCAGATATTTGCTGCCCGAACTTTTGCTGTTTTCCAGCTTTTCCAAGCCTTCATCAGGATTGTTAAAAATCAGCCCACCTGTAGAGATGCTGAAAGGGCAGGTGCTTAAAGAGATCTGTATCGTGTTGGACAAAGCCTTCCAGTTCAGCTGCAGTGAAGCAAAATGGTGAAGTCCCCAAATTCTGGAGCTTCTTTGAGCTCATGATTGCTCTTTGAGGCTGCAATGAACTGGCAGGTGTCGTGGCCAATACTGATGGTCAAATGTGATTAGGGAAGAAATTTGGCATCATCTTGTCACACCTGTTTGTCACTATTATAGCTGATGTGACAATGATAGAAGGGTAAATGAGCTGGAGTCCAGCCTGCTCATCAGCTCTCAAAGTTTATTATTTCTAAAACTAGGAGCTCCAGAGAGTTCCTTGCAGACATGTTTCTTTAGGAAGGCAATGTCATGTACTAGTTTGCATTGTGGTCACTGGAAAAACATGTGGCCACATGTTTCAAAAAGACCATGTAATTTTCATAATCTTACAGCTCTGTGCCTTATCTTGTGTGCAAAATGCTTTCAATAAGTCCTTAAAAAGACTCTGGTCTAGTTAAGACTTCATAATTGTAAGTTAATTTCCTACACTGTTTCAGGTAGAGACTGGCAGAAAGCCAGCCTGCTGCCAGGCACCATGCAGAGGAGCCCTTTTCCTGCAGCTATTTGGGATATTTCCTTATAATTGACATTCAAAGCTTCAGGCTCAACCAAATAAAGTTGGGTTGAAATTTTCATGGGATTATTCCTTTCAGCTGGCCCTGGAAACACTGCCTTTAATAGGCTATGCAGCAGATTTTGATTTGGAGGACCCTCTCACAGCTGAAATCTAATGCAAGTTCTCCAGATGAAGTTAAACTGGGAATGAAAGCAAATTTACTGTGATTTCTACAAAAGAAAGGAAGCTGCATCAGCTTGTTTGGCTATAACAAATACAAAAGATACAGAATGGAATCTCTCTTCCTGCCTGGTCCTAATAAATGCCACCTGAAAACACCCTACCACTTCTGAGCATCTCTCCCAATCCCTTTGAGTTGTGCTTCTACAACAGGTAAGAAGAGGTGCTTGCTATAGCATACTCCAAATTTATGAGCAGCAGGCTGATGATGGCAGAGGAGCTGCTTCTGCTGGAGAGTGTGAGCTGTTTGTTTGATGCTGGCCAGGAGCTGAATATTAATGTTGGCATGGATAAAAGAAATATGTATTCCAGCTTCAGAAGTTTGCATTACTAATTCTGTTTGTAAACCCTCAGGTTTGTGAGGAGTTCAAATGACTTCATGTGATTGGAATGGTATGCTATTATCCCTCCAGAACAGCTTTAAAAAAAGTCATTTTTTTCCAAAAGTGCAATGGGGATATGTTTCTGAAAGGTTCCTTCTTTTGTTAAACATGTCTTATAACATTGGGCTTTTACTAAACAAACGAACTAAAAAAGGCAGATTGACTGTTCGTAATTAGAGTAGAAACTCTGTGTTCCTTCTTTTCCTTATTTGAGCCCAGAAAAATGTTTCCTGATGAGACCTAATGGGCGCTGTCTGACAGAAGATATGGTGAAGTGTTTTGGAAATGTGCTTTACCAGGTGGAGCTAGGAAAATAGACTAATGATGCTGCTTGGTTGTGGCCCTTAAGTAAATCAATAAGGAGAACACTCCTCTTGTAGGAGATTAGTTTAACCCTGTAGTCATGGGCAAAACATGGTGCAAAGGATGTAGCAGGGAGGAAGTATCCAGAGAAACTGGGGTGGGAGAGTGGAGGAGTAAAATTG
Organism: Forpus xanthops; assembly: GCA_032466535.1. Classification (NCBI taxonomy): domain Eukaryota; kingdom Metazoa; phylum Chordata; class Aves; order Psittaciformes; family Psittacidae; genus Forpus; species Forpus xanthops. Next base: position 38,968 of record JASSUY010030859.1, on the reverse strand, counting down.
CTATCCCTTCTGGTCTCCAAACTTATAAACAAGAAAGGAGTTTAACTCTACTTTGGTGGATCAACTGTTTGCATTCATCTCTGTTATCTTCATGGGATATTCAGAGGAACAGGAATGACCTCTCTGTTTCCTTGAAAACTACAGCTCATTCAGTTGCAACTCAAACCTTCATAGATACGTAGCAAAATAGCCATTTGTTCTGCAGAGTAAGGTTTTATAGTTTGTTGTAATTGGCACATGAAGATGTAAAGAAAGACACACAGCTTTTGCTAATTTGTCTGGCTATTGCAATTTTTCTCCTGCAAGCTGATTCATAAACAGTGCAGTGGTATGTTCATTAGCTGCCTTTGAATTTTCCTGGGTGGATGTGAGAAAGCAGTCATCACATGTGTTGGGAGCAGGGGAAAGGGATTTTGTTTCCTTTTCATATTATTTCAGGCAGTAACCTACAAATGAGGACGGGAATTGCTTTTCTCTCTTCCTGTCACTGAACACAGACTCAATGCAAGATCCTGAATGCACCTGCAAATCCTAAATTTCCATGTCTCATTGCCACTGAAACAATACATAGGGAAAGATCGTGGTACATCTGTGATGGCTGTGCCATGCTCTGCAACAAAAGGAAGACAGAAACACTCCTCTTGGAAGGTCTGAAAAAGACCAAACCAATACTATTGGTCTGTGTAAGGGCTTGATGAATTGTCACTGCATTCCCCCCAAATGTACCATCTCTGCTTCAGGTTTTGCATTCTGCCTAAATGAGATCTGCACCTTCAGGCTGACTTTTCTTTCTAGTTCGTTGTACTCTCCAAACAAAGCATCTTGTAGAGCTGCTGTCCTAATGAGGCAATGCCTGTGAAGTGCCTGAGGAGAGAGCTGGTGAGCTGTTTGAGTGGAAATGATGGCGTTACCTTGCCAAGGAGCACTGTGCTTTGGTAAACTGGACTTACTGCAGCCTCAACAGCAGCTGGACTCATGCAGGCAGAAACTCCACTGGGTGGGCAAGAGTGCTATTGGACAAAACACTTGAGAAATTGACTTAAGACAAAACTTGGTGATGTGAATAGATTAAGGGGTACTGGGTGAACAGAAATCTCTCTCATGGGGGTGTGTGGGGGAACCAACCTGCATTGGGCACTAACAGAGGATAGTCCAGAATGTCTGCAGTGTGCTGAAGTGTTATGCTCATCAATGTTATTGAATAACTTAGGCAGATTCATTTTGTGCTGTCTTACCATGACTTTTCCTCTTACTGCCTGTTCTCAACCAAGGACTAGATAATTGCAGAGAGCAGAGAGGTACAGTCGAAGATGCCAGACTGCTTGGGGTGTGCTGCTCTTCTGTACTAATGGCTGCTGCTGAGGTCTCTCCAGCTCTGTTGTTGATCCCCATATGGAATCATGGGGATTATTAATTTGTTATTAACCCTGATATGGAAGACCTCAGGATTAATAGTGCAGCTGAAGCCAAGATGAGTGCCCAGCCCTTTCTTTACAGTCACTCTTCCAAACCATGTTTTTTATACATTAATTTTCTGTGTTGCCAAAGAAACAGTTCCCCATCATCTGCAGATTATGGCCTCACTTCATTGTGCCTGTGGTGCCCTTGTTTCCCATTTCCTTCTCCCAGTCCTTGTATCCCCACACCAAGTATTGGAGGAGCAGCAGCTGGGTGCAGGGATCAGCAGCTGCTGTTTTCAGGGCCATCTGCAAGGAGAATGTTGAGGAAAGAAGGGAGAAAGAGAGAGAGAGGTCTGTTTCCTTCCAGTCTGCAGTGCTGGTGGTGGTTACAATCTGCTGAGAGCACTCCCACTCCTAGTGAGCAATTAGCTCAGTATTTCCTTATGCTCACAACTGTGAACCATATGCTGAGCTCTGCTGTATTATGAGCAACATTCCCCATACAACAAACTGCTGTAGAGTTTTGGAAGGTGTAGGGAAGAGGGCTCTGCCAGGGAAGGGTTTACTGGTGTCCATGGCACCTCGGTGGCTGGGAAAGCTCAGCCAATGGTTTCTGGTGGGTAGATGCTGTGGAACAGTACAAACTCAGTGTCCAGACTGGAAGGTTGAAGTGTCTGACCCAGAAGCATCCTCCTGCACATGCTGATGTTGCAGTGACTCCATCCACCCTACCTTCAGGTGTGCACATCTCCTGTGCTGCTCTTCCTGCTTTCCTTGAGACTTGGCAGACTCTGGGAGACAATTATATGTTGGTGAGTGCAAGTGTCTGGCTGCACACAGGAGCAGCTGCCAAAGCAGCTGAGCCAGGGTCCGAGCACATGCTGCAGAGAAGGTGCACCTAAACATTGGGACTCTCAACCCAGGAATGGATTGTAGTGCTTCAGCAAAACAACTTCAAGCAGCGTTTTTACTGATGTGTCAGTAAAAAGCTTTTATTAAAAATGTGCTTTTCTAACTCGCTCAGGAGTTCCCAGTCTCGCCATCAGCATTGCTAGACAGGCAGTGCATGGCAAAAAGCCTCACACATTTGTCTCAGCTCTGCTTCCTATGCTGGGTGTCAGCCCTGGGGGGTTACAGGCAAAATGCTGCCTGTGAGCTTCAGGACAGGTACTTTAGTGCTGACTCTCACCAAAGGTACCAACCTTGTTATTTCTGTTCACTGAAACATTATTTGCATCCTTTGGTGCCCTACCTCTTGCTTTGTGACAGCCGTTATGTGCACTGCATGCTAGTTGCTTTTCTTGGCTTGACCACATGGTGTAAAGCAATGGCCTAAAGGGCTCTTCCTGTCTGCTGGACTCCTTGTATCGACCTCTTCTCTATGTTGATGTGGGCAAGATTTGAAACTGTACCTGGCATCCTGCCCCCTTTAACTCTGTAGACGTAAATCCCACTCTTTATGCAGCTCATGAATAAAGCCAAGTGTCATTTTGCAGTTGGAAAGCTTCTACTCGTATTTGTTAAATAGTTTTAAAGGGTATTTATCTGTAGCATTAGAATGAGTAATTAAACTGTAGAGAAGATCCTACCTGCTGGTCCCTGGAGGCAAGTGTCTCTTTATAGGATGCAATCCTTGTGAGCAAAGTCTGCATCTGCTGCTGATTATAAAGGCATGAACTGGCTGTGGGCCTAATCCGGAACCCCTGAAATGGAAAGGAGGTATTGGAAAGCCTCCTGAAATCAAGAGGTCTGCCTCCAATGACTGCTTGACACATGCAGGGTGCTGCAGCATGAAGGTAAAAGGCATGAACTATGTGAGGGTGGGCCATCAGCATAAGGATCACCCAGGGAGGAACCCCAGTGATGTTTATGGAGCTAGAAGAATTCCAGAGGAATTTGGCTGGCTTACCCAGGCACTGTGAGCATGCTTTACTGAGGAGGCCCTTTTCTGCAGCAGAGGAGCAGAAGTCAGATCCCATGGCTGAGAACTGCATCCCTGCAGGGATGTTCACCTAGGAACATGAGCAGGGAGTGGGGCTACATGCCTGAAAGGCTGGGTAAAACTTTCCTAAGGGGGAAAAAAAGCCAGCTTCACTGAGAAATCACATTGTGGATTCAGGAAGAGTTGGAAAGTTAAAACTGCTTCTTCAAAACCCTTTTGTCCTGGCTGTCAAGAAGGTGGCAGATAACCTGAGCCCTCGCTGCCACCGTCAGCATTATAAAGGAGATCTTTACACAGGGATAAAGTGTTTTTCAGCAGTTTTGCTAGAGTATCAGGCACAAACAGACTCTTCAATACACAGCATGGATTCTTTTGAATATATTTAGGTCTTGAATAAATGACTAGTTGTAGTTTCTGCTGCAAAAGGCTCTGAGCTCCTTAAAAATAAAAAGCTGTTATATAGCATATTTTATTAACAGAGTGTCAAAGTGTTTGACAAGTAATAAATTACATGTCACTGTGTTACCACAATGTAGTTACTGTGATAGAAGTTCATGGATATTTTCAGCTATCTTTGGAGCTCTGTTTTTTGCCAGCCTCTGCCTCCGATGTTGGGGTGCCTTTTGCCCGCCGCTCCCCTGCACAAAGGGTTGATGTCTCTTCTGTGCTTCTGCTGGAAATAGTATGTTCAGAAGGTTGGGGCATCAATAGGGCACCTGGCTGGAGAGGACACAGCTTGTAAGAAACAAATTAAAATGCAAGTGCAATTGGGGGATTGCTTTATTTATGCATTTGCAGGCAAGTGATGGTTTTAGGAAAGGTCTTGCTGGTTGTCAGAAAGGGGACAGAGTGTTCAGTCACCTGTTCATAGCAATCACCCATGCTGTTCCTGTTTTGCAATAACATCTATTACTGACACAAACTCTTGGTGGCTGAACTCTGCTCCATAAAGCAAGTGGCTTGTGCAGATGGTGGGAAGATTGAGACCTTTTCTGTAGAAAAGTAGACGGATACATCGCTTTACTCTTCCATCTCTATGGTTCTTGAGGATTTTTTTGGCTTGTCTGGATTATAACTCATTTTGGTTATGAGCATGCCCAATGATAAGATAATAAATACCCATTTACCTTCTCCTTAGGAAGATGCAAATACAATGCTTGCAACAGGGGCAATCCAAGGAGCAATGTTTTTCAAGTCTCATGGATCTGCTGGAGACAGAAACTGGCTGTCTGCTTCCCAAGTCCCAGTACAGTGCCTCTGATGAATTACTCTTCCCCCAAGCTTCATTTCTGGGTAGAAAAAGTAACAAAAATGCTGAAAGTTTACTAGGGATGGATATTTTAAAATACCTCTATCAGATATTTCTGACCCCAAATTCCTGCTGGCTAGGGCATGTGGAGATGTCCCTGGTTTCTCCCTGCCATGCTGTGAATGTCCATTTATTCTCACCGTAGCCAATTTTAGCTGTAGCCTCATCTGCAATAACTGGCTGAATGCTGAAGGGAAAAGGAAGCTGAGTGTCTTTGGCATTTTAGAATAATGTACCTTTTTTCATCTTGCCTAATTTAATGTGTGGTTCAGATGTTCTGTCTGAGAGCTGTGATAGATCTTGCCTGTGCTGTGCAAGTGCTATACAGTTGCTGTGGCTCTGAGAGTACCTTGTAGCAATTCAAGCCTTGAAATAAAATATGAGTATGTTTAAATTCTCCCCTTTACATTTTGCACAGTAGTTATTAGTGAAACAAATATTTTTTTTTTTTTGCAGTCTTTGCTATTACTTTGTGACTATTTGTATTTAACTAATAGCCTTTCTTTTTCCCCCAGATTCTTCTTATATTCTGAGGCTTCAACAGTACTCAAACCAGCAGTTTCTTGTAATGGCATGGCCTCATTATGTTGATACATTTCAACATACATGCTAATAAGGCTGTCATAAGAGGGATACTTTATTTTGTTCTTCTCTGGGGCTGCCACTTGAAGTAAGACCAATTGCCAATAGCAGCTGATGCGTTTCAGAGGGAGCCTGTGGAGGAGAGCAGCAAAGATACTAGGGGCTTATGGAGCTCTAGATAAGGTGCTCATTTTCAGGAGCAGTGCTTCTTCGTTGTCATGCCTTAACCTCAGCCAGCAGCGAAGCCCCACATAGCCACACACCCCCTCCTGGTGGATGAGGAGGGAATTGGGAAGTTAAAAGTAAGAAAACTTGTGGGTTGAGATAAAGACAGCTTAATAGGTAAAGCAAAAGCCACATGTGCAAACAAAGCCAAACAAGGAACTAATTCACCGCTTCCCACTGCAGGGATATGTTCAGCCATCTCCAGGACAGCAGAGCTCAATCACATGTAATGGTGTCTTGGGAAGACAAATGCAATCACCTCAAACAACCCCCTTTCCTGCTCCTTCTGCCTAGGTTTATTGCTAAGCATGATGCCATGTAGTATGGAATAACCCTGGTGTCAATTGAGGTCAGTTGTTGCTGCTGTGTCCTCCCCAACTCCTTGTGCACCTTCAGCCTCCTCACTGGTGGGGTGAACTGAGGAACAGAACAGCCCTTAACTCTGTGTAAGCACTGCTCATCAGTAAACAAAAACCTCCCTGTGAAATCAACTGCTCCCAGCAGGGATCCAAAACACCGTCCCAGATCAGCTTCTATGGGAAAAATTAACTCTACCCAAGCCAAACACAGCACTTCTATTTATCTAACTGTTCTGCATAAAAGGGCATTTCTCAGGCACATTCCTAAATTCATAATTAACTTGAAGTCCGTAATTCCCAAGTGTGGGTAGATGAGCTGCCGCTCAGCACAGCGAGCACTAAAAATAGAGCTGCAGAGAAGGCCCATGCCAGCTCATGAGCTCTGTTACGGTAAATGTTTAATTAACAAAATTTTACTGCATTACTTATGGCTTATGCATTAAGTGTGCTAAATATTTATGCATTCTTCAATCTATCTCTGTTTCATAAATGGTACTAAGAAGTGTGTGCTTGTCGTGTTTATCATAAACCTTAAATTAGATTCCATTTTTTTTGTAGAGTGGACTACATTGAGAAACTTTTAATTTTTAATTTTTTTTTTTGTAATGGGCTCTGGAAAAGGTTTTTCTTCCTTTCGCATTTGAGTGGAGCTGTCCATTTCTTTAGAGGCATTGACTGTGTGAATCTGAAAGCTCTTGTAATGCCTCATTCAGTTTTAACAGTCATCCTGATTGTTTTGTTTAGGAAATACAAGTGATGTAGAATTACAATTAAAACAAGTATTTGTGGGTGGTGTCATAAGCCCCTCTCAGTGTTGGTTCAAGCAGCACAAAATTCCTTAGCTGCAGCTTATTGCTTTTGGAAGGCAGGCTTTGGGTTACATTTTTGGATGTGAGCAGAGTAAAATGAGGAACTCAGAAGAAAGCAAGCTTCAGTTGCACTGTGTTTGGGTGAATCTGGATATGTGTTGGTACCTGACCCACTAGGTTTCCTCTTTTTTTCTGCTTTTCCATTTTTTTTACCTGAAAATATAGGAGACTCCTGCTTACAGCTAAAGGACAATTGCTCACTGTTGATAAATGCGCTCCTTGAGAGAGGCTGATCTTATATCAATACCTAGCTGTGCTATACCTCCCTGGCCTCCTGGAGGCAGCCAATTCCTTGCAGCCCTGCCCACAGATGTAGCTGTGGCACAGTCAGGATGAATGTCCATCTGCCCTGGCTCCCCCAGAGCTTTTCTGCAAGATGGAGGAGGGCTGCTGGAGATCTCCATGGAAAGGTCCCAGTGTAGCTTGGAGCTGGCTGCAGGAACTCCTTCCTCCTTTCACAGTGATCTGAGTCAGGTCTTGCAGCTTTGGTTTCTTTTCCCTTTGCCCAGGCCTTGTGTTCCTTGGCTGGCTGCCTGCTCTCTGATGCAGCTAAGAGGTTAGCAACTCAGCTGGGCATTTTTTAAGAAAGGAATGTTTTGCTGTTGATCCTTCCTCTAATGGGTTTTTATTTACAGGTAAGATGAGCTTGAAATCTCCTGTGTGACAGGCTAAGAGCTGTGTTTACTGTTGAAGTTGGAAATGAATCTCTGCCTCCTAATTCCCCACATACTACAGGTTTTCTCCCTATCACAGTGATTTTGGCTTCATACAGTAATTATGTGGTTCAGGGGCACTACTTAAGCATCATTGGAGTGGCAGGAATGAAGCTGCTGTCCATTCCTTATTCCACAGAATTCAATTCAGTCCATTCCTTATTCTGCAGTATTCAATTCAGACCATTTCTTTTTAATTAGATCTCTCTGTCCTATTTTTTTATATATATATTAGATTAATTGGTGTAGCAGGAAGAAATAGCGAAATGTCATCAGCGAAAGACATGACTGCTTACTTGCGTAGTTGCCTACTTGCCTGCCTCTCTTGTGCAATTAAAATTGTTATGTACTCTTCTTCCTATAGTATTTTCATCTCAAATGGAGTGCAGCTGCAGTGGGGTCTTACCTTAATGCACAGCAATCAGTATTTTCTTTTTTTCCTTTTTGATCTTTTTCCTTTTAATTACATCATTTCTGGCTGTGTTATGTTCTGACAATAACCTTTTTTTGGGGGGGGCATTATTATGTTGGTCTTCAGCATTGAGTTGAAGCTGAGCTTCTCTGGGTCGTGAAGTTTGGGTACTTGTGCCTATTCCGTGAAGGTTTCAATTACAGGCACCAATCTTTGCTGGCCTTTAGGTACACATTACAAGAAATGCATGAATGTCTTCTCCAGTCTGAATCACACAGGTTTACACAGACAGTTGAGGCCACTGGGCATACTGGGGTTAGCCCTAAATACCTGATGAGAAGATGAGCATGCTGCTTAGAGTTAGCTGCTGCGTGACTCTGTTGGTCCTGGTTTGTATTCTAAGATGTCCAAAAGCCATGACCATCCTCATGTTATGCTGCGTCCGTACAGTCTGTGTGGAGTCCATGGAAATATGTCATGTGAACAGGGCTCAGTTCAACAAGTCCTGGGACAAGGAGTACCTCAGCACCCATGCAGCTGGCAGGTGCTGCACTTGCAGCTGGACATGCAGCATGGTGGACACTCTTCCCTGAATTTGTGCATGATCATGAACTGTGTGTGTTTAAACCCAATAACACACAATTTTATCATTTGTAGGCACTGTTCCTGAAAAAACCAAGATGACAACCTAGGACATGATATATCACCTTGACAGCAGAGTTATCCCTTCCATGTAGAATGAAGATGGGGCTTTGGTAGGAGCTATCTCCAGTTGTCTCTGCTCTAGTCAAGACCAGTTTTACAGACCATGTGCTGACATGTGCGTGTCTGGTGCTGCCAGTGAAGCTCTGTGATGTGGAGCAGCTGTTTGTGCACTGGTATGGTCTGGTGTTGGTGTTAGGGTGTCAGGGGGCAAGCAGGGAGCTGCAGGCAGCCAGAGGATATGCTGCAGGCAGTGGGCAGCCACTCCACAAAGCCACCCTTGTCTAGTACCTCTTCTATATGCTGTGACACTAAAGAATATGTGAACTATATTAATGAAATATGCCTTCACTCTTCACAGCTGGTGTCACAGCTCTTGTCCCTGATGGATGTGGCCCTAGCACAGCAACACTCACCCTGGCAAAGGGTTGTTTCTGCCACTGCCTATGCTGTATTTTCTTTCTTCATTGAGGGAATCAAACAGCAAACACAGATGTGCTCAACAATCCTGTGGCAGGTCTGCTTCCTCCGATGCACCCTGGCCACCAGTTTACAAATCACACCAGTTTGCAGATCAAGCACAGCGTCTGCTTTGCTGATCAAACACAGCGTCTGCTTTGCTGATGAGCTTTTGAGCAGCTTTAAAGATGATGAAAACCTGCTGATTGTTTTGATCCATCTTTACTTGTTACACCTCATCAAGCTTGTGTGGTGGAGCAGAATTCACAGCATGTTGAGACTGCAGGGACTGGGTGGGGAAGGACACCAGCTCCTGCTCTCAGGTGGGTTGGTGGGTGGGGAGGTAGTGGATAAGCTGAAAAAAGCTTAGAATAAAACACATCAAGATTATTAAACACTATATAAAGTGTAAAGCTGAATAGTAAACCTGGCTTTAATTTAAATTTCACTCCTGGAGTGATTAAGTGTTATAAATTATGATACTTGGCAATTTCCATCTTTGAAGCCCTTTACAGACAAAACCAAAGTTTTTCTCATGGCGTCCTCCTGAGGAAAAAAAGATCTACTGTGTGGAAACTGAAGAAGCAAGTTTTAAGTGCTTTACTGATGTGGAGGAGGACCCATGCCAGCCCAGATGGCTGCAGAGGCTTCCAGGGGCATCTCAGATGGCTTCAGAGTAATCCATGACCTTAAAATCTGTTACTGCTTCTGATGTCTGTGTTAGCTGCTTATACAGATTTAGGGGTAGGAAGATGTGTGTTCAGTGCTTGAGGTGCTCCCAGGATTCTGGGGGCAGTGGTGGTGGCTGCCCACCATTAAGAAATTGGTGCTGGCCTCTAAATGACCAGCCAGGGGTGTGGGAGAGTGGCAAACCCAGTTTTAGCATGAGTTCCTGCTTGCTTTGTTGCAGCAATGTCAGTGGAGATAGCCAAAGCAATTGCGGGCAAAGCAGAAATGTCAGGGGCAATGATTCACCCTAGGCTGTGAGGTCTGAAGGGTCAGTGGTGTTTGGCCTCCAAAGCAGGGCTTTTTTTTTTTGAAGACATCACCAAACACATGATGTGTTGCCTGTCTGTGCTGGGGCAATGGATGTGGAAGATTGCAGGCACAGTAAGGAATCGGTCAGATGAGATCCAGGGGCAGAGACCTGGGAAAAATTAATTTTCTGGGTAAGGAAACAGATGAATGCTGGACAAGATGATGGCATGAAGGAGTCTTGTCAACGTGTAGGGGATGCAGCAGCTCCTGAGTTGGGTGATATTTAGGCCATGCAGGTGTTGAAAGTATTTTTCCTATTATTTCACATTTTAGAGTGTACATTGCTTTAAACTACACACTGCATTATAATGCGGTAGGTATTTCAGTTGTTACAGATGCATTTTGTGATAAGATGGATTCCTACAAGCTAAAAACCTCATTATTCCGTCATTGCTACGAGGGGGCTGTGATATATCCTCCTTTGTACAGAGGATACTGATTTATTTTTCTTTGGACTTGTTCCAACTGCTTTGAATCCTTGTGGTATAAAAAGAAAATCTACTTTATTCTCTTCCTACTTGTGCAGCATATCCTGAAGGAAGTAGCATGCCAGGGACTGATGATAAGAGACCATTTTATATATAACTGACCGTGGTGGTGTAGTTCGGGCTGCTCTAACCTCCCCAGGGGCCAGCAAAGCCTTGGGGTCAGAAACATAGGAAAATGGATTGGTGCCTGAGGACAGGTTGTCTAGATCATCACAGCTGGGGTATTCATCACAGAACTGGCACATCAGTCTTAGGCTGTGTTTTTATTCACCTTACCGAAGTAATTGCATGTTTTAAGGAGTTGTCTGATGATGAGTCTGAATTTGGCACCAGGGCTCCTGCTTTGACTGTCCTGTGGTCCCCTGGGTGAGCTGCAGCCACTGTCTGGTGCATATGAAATGAAGAGCTGATCCCTATCAGCCTCCCACAGTTGGGAAGGATAATTAACATCCTTAAACTTTTTTTAAGCTCTTCAGATGAAAGACAACAGAAGAAAGGAGTCAGCTACTTATTCCACTGCTTTTTTCGTTGAGCACCTCTGAATGATGTTGCCATGACAGTAACCCTGAGCAGAGACCTTGTGTACTTAAGAAATCACCTTGCCTGTCCACATCTCTCCTCTGCAGCAAAGGTCCCTTTGGCAGGACTGGGGATGCCATGTCCTGCTTGCCGTTGCCAAAGCTGCCAGCCTGCATCCTCAGGGGATACCAGCCTGTCTGGCTGTGCCAGAGAGCATGTGGCGCATCACACTGTCAGTGCACTCACCAGTGATGTACTGTAAGGCAACTGGTGCATGTGACATACATATTACCTGCTTGAAACCTTTTTTAACAGTGAAGAGAATCAGAACAAACTTGAAATTGAAGCTTGGGTTATTTCATTGTTCTGCGCTCCTTTGAGAAAGCTGACAGGTGAAATACCACCTCTTAATTCCAAGTGCATCCTTTTCTGGGGTCTCCATGTCTGTGTTAATCCTTGGTGCTGAGCCTGTTTTTCTCAGAGTGCCTCTAAGAGCTTGTCAGCTGGTGAATTTTATTTTCAATGATAATACCTTTTTTTTCCACTGTGAGATGATATGGGTTTTATTCATAGGCTTTCTTCAGTGAAATGCTTACAGATTACTATTTTAAATACTCTCATCCTGTCTCCTTGTACTTATTTTGGTTTATATGAACATTTATTCTGCAGATAACACTGAAGACTTCAGCTTGTTTCATTAGAAGTGAAAGGAAGGAGCCATGGAGAGGTACAACCTGTGCTCAGAAGTAATGAACTTGGTGTGAGCAAGGACAGCTTGTTTTCTCCTCAGTTATTTATTTATTTGCTTGTTTGTACAACAGTGGATGAATATTGGAGGGTGCTGGGCTCTGTTTTGCAGGGTAGGTGCAGAAGCCATCAAACACTGCTAAACCAGGGTAGGTGAGGAATGGAGTCATGTAAGAGTGGAAGAAAGCATGGTCCCAGGTCCTGAGCTAGAAGAAAGTTGGGCTCTGGGCCTAAGTATTTTATTTGTGTTCAGTAAAAATTAACTCTAAACCAAGTTCAGATGGAGAGCTTCTCCCATGGTATAAGGCTAAAAGGATGGCTTGATTATATGACCAAAGCAGGAACTGAAAGGGGATATGATTGCCTCTGAGAAATACATCGAGGGCAGGACACTGGGGAGGGAAGTGAAACATTTGTCTGGAAGGACAATGTTGGCACAAGGACAAGTGAATTTAAAATTTCCATGGAAAAGTTTAGGCTGGAAAGCAGAAGAAAGTTTCTGGCATTCAGAAAAATAAATTATAGAATAGTTCCCAACTGCAAAAGAGGGAAGAAAGAGTGTATCATTTTAAGATGAAGTTTAGCTGTTTATGAAAACACTCATGTGATATGATCCCGTTGGAATATATTAAATGTTCTTGATGGGCCCTATATCTTTGCACAGATGATTGACTGGGCATTTACCATGATAGTCATGGGGCCCTAGGGAAATTATAATACATCATAATTACCCTATATGCTCCAAGTTAACAAATTTTCCTGGAGACAATATTTTAGTGAGTGATAATTCTCAAACATATCTTACAGTACATCTAAAATACACCCAGTGCTTTTCAATATTATACTTTCTTCTTCCTGTGCTTATTTTCCTATACATGAACTTTATTCTTTGAAAAATAAATATTCTTTGCTGTACACACACAGAGAAAGTGCCATATGAAAAGACTGAATGTTTAACTGGAGTTTAAAGTTGTCATTCAATGACCTGATAATAAATGTCATGGGTTATTCAACATTAAAATTAAATCCCTGAGCAAACGTTTTAAAAGAAGGTTCTGATTTGTCCATGTGTGCCATTTTATTTGCTGGAAAATTTCAATAACTATGTCATAGCACTGATGCAAAAAAAACCCCACAAAACAGTGTATCAAGATTTTCCATTGACAACTTGATCTGGTAATACAGGTTGATGAAGATGGTCTGGTATCTTGAATACTGAGTTATTTCCCAGTGTTCCATTTTTTTTTGCCTCAAAATTGTCTCTGCCAACTCTCTAAAAGCCATTTTTATTGAGTTGGGATTTTACTTTCACATAATTTTGCAGGTTATTTACTGTGAATGGGAAAAGAATGAGTTTTAAAGCAGTGTGATGCACAAATGATGTATACCTCTCCTGCTTGCTATTTTTCTCTTAGTTACAGGTACTAAATTCCTTCTTCTAAGGCAAAGAAATTATATAGTAATGAAAAAAATCCCAAGAACCCCTCCCTGAGAATCCCTCAATGCATCAGCACCTGCAGGCAAGAGGAACATGTGGCCAGTTCTGCATTCACATCTTCTGCATGCAGTTTTTTGGTGGGAAAATATTTGTGACTCCTTCCCCAGCTTAGAGGAAGGGATTAGAGTTCCACTGAAGTTAACTGCAAATGTTAAATAAAGATCTCTTTTAAGTCAGAGCCAAGTTTTAGAAGGCTGCAGAAGCACAGTAAACGGCAGTGGATTTCCTTTTCTGACCTACCGCTTACCAACCCCTTTTATCTGCTCAGGCTCACATGTCCTGGATCAAGGAGGTAATTTCCTTTACAGCAGCCTGGGATGTACAAGCCTCAATAGCCAGCAATCATCTTCGTTTTCAGGATCAGTGGGCTACAAAGGGAGAAGAAAGAGGACAATTTAATAACATTTCTTTTCCACATGCGGCTAAGCCTGGGCATGCTTTCTGTTCCTCAGCACGCATGACTTATCCCATTGGACGTGGGGAATCTTCTCAGCAGCAAGGTGAGTCCAAGTAGGAAAGCACTGAAAGGAAACCTAAAAAGAGAAAAACCCTCCCTTCTACCCCTTAAAAATCGTAAGAAATGTGCTCAAAGCAGTTAATTGTTGTCTAGCTTGCTGTGTTTTTAGGAGGCTGGCACCACCCTAGGGTTACTCTTATTTCTAGCCTGTATGTCACAGAATTTAAAAGATGCCCTGAGGGGGGAGGAGGGGGAACAGTAGGAAGACCACTTACAGCCTTAAACCTTGCTTTCTGTTCAGCATGCTATATCACTGAACACTTATCTCGTTTTTGCTGTGACAGCAAAAATACCTTGGCAGTAGTTTTTCTTCCCTGGAATTAATATTCCAGCCCTGAAGCTGCTCTGGAGAAGATAAAGCATCACATGCTCCCCACGCACACTGTATTTTGGTGGGATAGTCTGTATGCTGCAGCTGGACCCTAAGGTGCATCCTTGTCCATCACTGCTCCAGGACAAGGCCAGCTCAGCCTCAGGTGTAACCTTAAGAAAGCTCTGGAGATATCCCGTGGCCATTATTCTTATGGTCATTGAGATTTTTCCTTTTCTGATGTTGCTTCCACGTGCCAAGCACAAAGTTGATGTGTGCGAGAGCTTGAGAGAAGCTTCATCCTCCTTCCACAGCACTGAATTCAGAACATCAATTTACAGCCCTTCCCAAGAATGCAGAGATTTAGTTTGTTCTTTCTTCAAATAACTTGTGGGTTTTGCAGAGGCTTGACTCGGAAGATAGACACGCAGCCACCTTGCTGGCTGAAGGCACTTTTCTCCCCAGCTCTGGCACTGGCATGCCCTGCTGCTCCTGTCCTGCTCTGTCACTTCTCAATAACTTTTCCAAAGTTGGAGAAAATAGTTGATTCTTAAATGCCTTGGCAAGGTAAAAATAAAACTAAGCAAAGCACTGGCAAATAGAAAATAGATTTCAGATTTGTCTGCTTTGGGGCTGCTGAGTTTCACTTCCCACATGTAGGAGAAAGGGACTTATATGGATTGATGGCACAGGGCACCAAAGCAAGGTGTGATCTCATCTGTTTGAGGAAAGGTCCCAAGTCCCAGGAGGGCACAACTACCCAGCAGGCAAAGGAGTTATGAAGGAAAAATCTATGGCAATTCTATGGCTTGGATGCTTCAAGTAGCAATATTTGGAAATAGAACAAGAACAGTTTCAACAGCTTTGTACTTGCAGACAGATGTGGCAAATGGCAGGTCCTCTGATCTCAGCAGTCAAAAAAGAGTCTGTCCAGCAAGGAGATGGTTGTAGGATCAAGAGGTAAGCATAATATCAGCAAGTAGGAGCTTCTGTCTCAATGGGTTGCAAGCACAAAAGCCGCACATGTTGCAGAGCATGCTGGAGTCTGCTTTTCTAAGAACTATCAGACAAACAATAACAAACATTTTAAAGAACTTAGTGCACTTATAATAGTATGTGGCATGAAAACCAGCCTGTTTTGTGAGTAAATACAGGCAGTTAAGGAAGAGCTGTATTTTCATTCTAATATGCACCCTTCTTAAGGTGAGTTAATCAAGGTTCTTTGTAATGACCTAAATAAAACTTCAATTTCTTGTGCCTGTAAGCACTCTGTGGTTTTTGTACTCATTCAGGTTTGTTATGGGGAAATCAGCCAAGCCACAAACCAAACACTTTGCAATGTGTTCTCTTGTAATTCCTGCACAAGCAGGAAGATGTTTTTACACTGTAAAATGAAGCAAACTGGAATAGCAGTAATGATTTTCTAAGAATTTCCGAAGTATTCTCCAGCTTATCTCTGCCATTAGCTAATTTGATCCTGGACAGTTGCCATGGAGATCTGGCTAAGCAGGCAGCAGCATTGATGCTTACTGAGACACTGATGGAGAGAAGAGAGAGCATGGAGTGTGCAGGATTTTTTTTCTATCTTCTGCTGTCAAGCCATGTCTACTTGCACATTGTGGGTGTACATGTGCCCTGATGACAGAGATTGGGGCATTTGTAACCTCCGATTCCCCAGAGGGCACATTGTAAGTGTGTCCGGATGAGTCTGAGGATCCTCTGCTCCTTCACAATGCCTGGTGGAGGCAGTACACTCCATGGCAGAAATCAGACAGCAGCACAGCCGCCTTGCTTTGAAATGCTCATCCTTCAGTAAATCATGTCAGCTGGGGTTTTCACTCCTGATCAGTCCAGATTTTCCCCACTTAGTGAAACTCATCCCAGTGGTCTCTTCTAAAGCTATGTTTTGCACGCTTTCCGTTCAGCCACAGGTAAATGCATCTATGGTCTTAATGGAAAATCAAACCACACCACAGAAATGATACCTTCTGGATGAGGGCATGCCTCTGAGCATCAAAGTGTGCTTGGCTGGCAGAAACACCTAGAATGCTATTTGCATAAAGGGAAGAGAAAAAGTAACAGTAACTCTGCAGCATGGAGGGCAAACTGGTAGAGCCTTGATGGAACTTCAGACTACCACTGCAGCTCAGGGGTGTAGTCCGAAAGCCTCTCCTACACTTCATGGAAAGAAGGTAACTGTTTTGTATGTGAAGGACACTCTGTGGTCTGAAGTGGAACTGGTGTAGAAATGGCTGTATTTTTTCACTGTGACTGAGAATGTTATGATGACAATAACAGAGAAAGAAATATTAATTAGTTCCTAAATATAATTTAAACCCATTATTATCAGTAGATAATTTCTCACTAAGGAGAAGTCTTCCACTGATTACAACCAGAAAGTAAGGAGAATATTTTTCTACAAAATAAGAAAGCATCTGAGAAGCAATTGGATGAAGTTACGTTACCTTGTGCTAAGCAGTGCTGTTACTGGTACATGATGCCCAGCTTTGATATCATAAAGTCAGGAAAGACAGTGGCTCAGAGGAGAGCTAGCAGAAGGAAAAGAGGATCTGACTTATTTCCCTTAAGGAAAGGATAGTTACTTCAAGAGAGAGTTGAGAAATAACGTGATCCTTGCTCCAGGTAATACCTATGTAAGTGTAGGTCTACTAACAATACAGAGATAAATGCCTAATGTGATCTGGTGACTGAAACAAGACAAGTTCAGGTCAGAAGCAAGAAATCATTGCAGATAATGAAGTACTAGATCTTAACATGAGCTGTAATGGATTTTCAATCACTCGAAATTTATAAACCCAAGTTTGGGTGCTTTTTTAAAGCTGTATGGGAATTAATTTAAGGAAGTTGTATGGGTTGAGTTATCTGTGTTCCTTCGGGCACTGTAATTTGTTTTCCCCACAGTGCGTAACATACTGCATGTTCTAATAGACTCATGAAGCATCTCTGATGCTTAGGGTGAGAGAGTGGCAAGGAGGGAAAGGCTGAACATGATCTTCTGAACATGTCAGTGACTCCTCAGGTCCTCATCTGCATAAGCAAAATGGAATGAGAAACAGAGGGTGACCAGGACAGTGATACTGAGCAGGCAGAGGAGCAGTGGTGCTGCTGAACAATGGCAAGGGGAGTAAAGGTGAGGCAAACTATAGGCAGAGAGGAAGAGTGAACATGGCCTCAATCTATGCTGCTGTGTTCTTCATCAGGCAAGGAAGTATCTAGTGTACTGCTGATAATGGTTTGAAGAAAGATGGTCAGTTAGTCAAGCAAGGAGGTTTCTGGCACACTACTGATGTGGCTTAAAGGAAGATGCAGCAGAAAGGAAAGTGAGAACACGGGAAAAGGAGGATATAAAGTTTGAAATTCCATCATACCTGGGTATTTAGAGGGAGCTGTGGCCTCTGCTGTACCTACCCCACCACTTTCCTGTTCAAAAATGTGAGTTTTCTCATTGCCAATCCAGCATTAAATTATTAAATGAGGCAGAGCTGGACTTTGAGGTGGAAGGAGTACACACCACTCCTGCAGCAACTCTGCAGCAGCCACTGAGATGGAGGCATAGCTCAGGATCTGACAGCTCCACATCCAGAGGAATCCACGTGTGAGCAGTGTGACCAGAGTATCCCCTTCCCAGCTGTGCAAATGGGACCTCTCCATCAGCAGACTCACAGCGTTTTAATTTCCTGTAATTATCACAAGCAGCTTTTTACAGAATCAAAGGCTTCTCCTGTTAAGTACCTTCCTGTTGAAAACTTGGTTTCATTAAGTGGTGTTTCAGATGAACTCTTTTTGGAGCAGCCCAGGAGAGGTCTCAATATTCATTTTGGAGAGGCACTGAAGTGATACAGGGAGTTGCTGACTTGGCTAATTTTTCCTCTCTGTTTTAATCCAGCTCACAGACAAATTATAGATGATCTTTGAAATATCTTTTGTCCCCGCTAGTTGATGTGCTTCTCAAATGACTCTGTGCTCAACTTTAGTTAATAAGCATGAGAACCAAGGTGCCCTGCATCCAGATTAGTAATTTGTCCAGTGAATGCCATCAATCTCCTGCCTCTCAACTGGCACGATACCTGGCTGCAGCTGTGCTCTCAGTGGATTCAGGTCACAACAAATGTCTCCTTTCTACACCTATAACACCAGAGCATGGAAATGAGAAAGCCTGGCAATGGGGATTTTTGGTGCATTCAGACAGGTCCTGTAATGACCCCAGCTTTTGTGGGGCCTATTGCAACATTGCACACTGTTGTCACACTGGCACCACTGTGTCCACTGGTGGCATTCACTGATTTGTGTTCTACTGAGGTCTCCTCCTGCAAGGCACCTTGCCTGGATTTGGAGAGAGGAATGTGGCTGAAAGGCTGCACAGGGCTCCTTCCGTCTGTAGACCACAGCATGCCGGGCCAGCCTCAGGCAGATTGCACCCTGTGAACAAAGAGGGCTCAAAAGTGCCTTGGGTTTATTTTTCTGAAATATTTCTACAGTTCTTTGAAAGAAAACTGGAGCCTTGGATGAAATGTCAGGAGTGAAACAATTTCAGAGCCTTATCCACAGTCTAGCACGTTTTGAGAGCTGGAACCTGTCTGAGCATCATTGAGGGTGGTGAGCAGAGTGAGCTATGTTGGGGCCACACTGTGAGCAGAGCATGGCTGCAGGAGCTGCCATCAGAAGAGAGGTCGTGACAGGGATGACAACATCTCATGGGACCTTGGCTGCACTGTCTGAGCAGAAAAGCAATAAAGAAGTTTCCACACAGCAGGACTTTGACTTTTGTTTAGGTTAGGTAACTTTAAGTGCCATACTCAGCAAGTGCAGTGCTTAGTCACCTGAGAAGTAACATATTCCTGCAATTAGCAGAGGCTCAGAACTGTTGCTTTATGGTTTCCATCTAATTTAAAAACTAGTAATGATGTGCTATTTTATTCAGCTTTAACCTCCTTATTTTTTTTCCTGGGATGAGAATCAAGACCTTGATTGTCTCAGCAGCAGGAATCAGATCATCACAAGCACCAGTGTCCCTCCTAAAGCCTCCTACCCTACCACTCCAAAGCACATCACCTGAAGCAGTTCCCAGGCTGTGACATGGTTGCAGGATGGCACTAGTGGCACAGGGAGAGGAGGAAGATGTAGGGATACGTTTGAGCCACAGTGATGGTTTTCTTTCCCAGTGTCCCTAAGCACAGCTGCTTTTACTCCCTGGGATTGGTGCTGCCTCCTGCCCCAGTCCTTCCTTGGGGAGGGCTGGGGGGTCAGAGCTCAGAGCAATGCCTGTCCCTGGCAGCCCTGCCTAGCTGATTCTTACAAGTCTTTGTTTCTTCCAGCTGGACAGTTTTACATCACTCTAGAGTACCAGGAGATTACAGAATGTCCTTTCCTCTTCAGGGTTTTTTAATTAACATTTCTATTATCAAACTTAATTAGCACATCTCTGGCTTCCATCTGCTTTTCTCTGTTACAGCCTGCTAAAGATACTTTGGTACTACATTATGCATCATATCATGAAGAATAATGAATGAACATTGTTGTGTTAGATTACACAGCTTGAGTTGAAAGATCAGCCTGTGAGGTAGAGAATCAGCCACTCCTTTAGGCTTCTGGTTTATTTCTGGGTTAACCCATGATTATTTCTGGTATGCTGGTTGGAGAAATTACCTATGATGTAAGTACTGAGCCAACTGAGCACTGGGAGGAGTGATGCACCGTTTTCCTCTGTGTGCCTCTGTAGACTACTTCCAATTTAGATGTGTATACATCTCATCAGGTTTTGCTAGTAACATCCACAGGCTGCATTTACATCTCAAAATCTGGTGCTCTCCCTCTGCAGTGGAACAGAAGAGGACAGAGCAACTAATGTGTAGCTAGCTTTTCAGTCTATGAGGAGAGATGGAAGTTGCCAGCTTGATTTCTTTAAGCCTAGCTGTTTCTGACAGGTGAGTGTAAGTATCAGCTCCCCGTTCACCTCCCATCAGTGGCAAGTAGCCTGTGTATGCCCAGGAGACAGTTCCTCATTTCTGACTCATCTGACAGCAGAGACCTCACCCACTGCATCACAGTCATCTCCCAACTTCATTCTTCTGGCAGTACCTTTGGCACAAGCAGCTCTCAGAGGCTGCTCCTGGTCCCTCTACACTGGTCAGCTTTGCTTCAGCATCTGCTAAACGTTTCTGAGGAACCCTAGCAAGGGAGGGCCTGAGTCAAGCATAGAACAGACTATATGAGCATGAGTCCCTCGAGCCCAACCGTCGCACTCTTCTTTTCCTGTTGCATGAGCTGCTGCATCACAGTTGTGTATGTGTGTGTGCACAACCTCAGGCAGAGGATTCAGAGCCTGCACAGATCTGACCAAGGATGCCAGTGAGGAAGGAGACTTCAGGAAGGGAAGAAATCCATGCTCTACTCTGTGCTGCAAGAGAAACTGTGAGCAGAAGTACTTCAACTTACTGCAGACAAGGGGAATCAAAAGATGGCTGGTGGAGCATGCCCCTCCATGATTTAGCAGCTGCTCTGGCATAGCCTGTCCTCATCCTATCTCTTCTTGCTCTGAAATGGGCTTTGCCCCTCTTTTTATATATTGTGCCTCCAGCACAGAATCCTGTTTTTGTAGTGCTTCATACTTGTGAGTCACTGATCACATCATGTATCATGTTGAATTCTGTGGCAAAATTAGCTGCTTAATAAAATGCTTTCTGCTCCCGTTTCCTGGATTGTTTTTTTTTTTTTTTTGTTTTGCTGCTGGGAAAAGTTGCCACAGAGAGTCCATGTTCTTCTTGTCTCCTTTCCTAGGGACAGTCTTACACAAGCTTCTCTAAGAGCTGCTGTCATTGAGTGTTTCAGCTGAGGAGTCCTTATGACTTTCTACTGGGGTTTCCAGCATGCAGGGTCCTGCTGACTCCCCACGCATTTTCATCAGAAATAGTGCATATTTGTTCTTTGCTGGCTGGGGTAGTGGTAACACTAATGCCTCAAAATAGACATTTCAATGAGCTAACACATGCCCCAGACCAAGGTGCGCATCCATTTCCTTTTTGCATTGCAAATGCTTCCCTGCTACCACCAATGTAGGAATGTATGTTTGCGCTCTTGTAAAACACAGCAGTTTGAAAATGTAGCCCTTCCCCTGCTGCGAGTGGATTTCTGTGTTACTACATACAATGTAAGCATTCAGGATGCAAGTTTTGAGTCTAATAATCTCTACCAAAGAATTCCCTTATTTCTTGCAGCATGCTGACAGGGCCCATTATCCAATATATAACAAAATCAATGTTTTTGCACATTAAGTATGTTTTTTTTCCCATCTTCAAATTTGAAACTGTGTATCTCTGCTCATTTGAAGCAGCTTTCAACCAAGACAAACGACCCAATTCCAAGGGTCAGGTAGTGATTGTACCCTCCTTTGCTTTCTGGTTTGAGGAAAGGTTAGAGGAGCCATTCAAGATCCCACCCAGCAGTGACTCCTCTCCCTCCCTGCTCCAGGCAGTGTTGATCTCCCTTAGTTTAGCTATTTCTGATGGTGGCTGACATAACCAGTCATGCAAATCGCTACTTTTCCTACTGTGAATATTGTGCCTTTGACAACTAATTGTTAAGACAATTAACTAATTGTCCCCTAATTTTTCTTTTTTATCTTTGCCAATTGTTTATCTTTAAATAATTTATTATTGCAGTATAAATAATATATACTGATAATAATCATATAATAATGATGAAATAATAATTCTGTCCCTCTAACAAGTCCAGAGGAGGGCCACGAGGATGATCAGGGGACTGGAGCACCTCCCCTATGAAGATAGGATGAGAGAGGTGGGGCTGTTCAGCCTGGAGAAGAGAAGGCTGCGTGGAGACCTCATAGCAGCCTTCCAGTATCTGGAGGGGGCCTATAGGGATGCTGGGGAGGGACTCTTCATGGGGGACTGCAGTGATAGGACAAGGGGTAACGGGTTCAAACTTAAACAGAGGAAGTTTAGATCGGATATAAGAAAGAAATTCTTTACTGCATGGGTGTTGTGGCACTGGAATGGGTTGCCCAGGGAAGCTGTGAATGCTCAGTCCCTGGCAGTGTTCAAGTCCAGGTTGTACAGAGCCTTCGGTGACATGATTTAGTGTGAAGTGTCTCTGCCCATGGCAGGAGGGTTGGAACTAGGTGATCTTAAGGTCCTTTCCAACCCTATCTATTCTATTATTCTGTGACAACGAGGTCTTGTATTATAGGGAAACATTCTTCAAAGCAAGTGAAATAACTCCCTTCAGAGGTGAGCTGAAACCTCAACTCCACGTGAAAGACTTACTGCTGTCTCCCAAAACATTTTACTGGAATGGACCAAACTCACATGTCCTGGGGACAAGCCAAGCTTTTGTTTGGATCTGGGTTCTGTATCTTCAGCTATCACCTGATTTTTGTAATGAGCAGTGAATCAGGCAGATAAAGAGGCAGGCAGCATAAGCCTGGAGCTTCTGTTTTGTGCCTGGTGGCATTAACTTGACTGGGGTCTCATGGGCTCCATTTAGTGCTATTTCTCACCAGGCTTAGTAAAGACATGCCAACCATGTCCTCTGTAAAACAGGCCAATGCTAGTATTTTGGCTTCACAGGGCAGTTTTATGGCACAGCTCACATCTAGCCCTGTTGGACTGGGTGATGTCATCTGTGGTGGCTCCCAAGAATTCCTTGCCCATGGTGCTCTGCAAATCACACTCCAGCATGCCAACAGTGAGCTAACTTGGGCACTGTGGGACAGGGCTCAGGCTGCTCTCTGGCATTCCATTATAAATTAATGTGGATGTGGATCATGAGTGGGTTGAAGATCAGAGTGACTGATTGGATAGCTGGTGTCACTGATGTGTTATTGCCTGTTTTAGAATTGTCTTACAAATAGCTTGTTCTTTGGCTTCTGTGTTTTGTTCTCGATTGGGTAGGAAGATTATTGATCAGTAAATATTCCATTGACCAGACTTATCACAGAATCACAGAATGGTTTGAGTTGGAAGGGACCTTAGAGCTCACCCTGCTGCAAACAGTGACACCTCCCACTAGACCAGGCTGCTTAAAGCCCTATCCAACCTGGCCTTAAACACTGCCAGGGATAGGGCAGCCACAGCTTCTCAGGGCAGCCTGTGCTGGGGCCTCACTCCACTTGTTATTTCTTCTTTGTCCTATGCCATACACTAGTATTTAAAGTACAGTAGTGTTACAGTGTGACTGCTGTGTATGTCATCTCCTTTGATAGGTGGACCTGCATAAGAGGAAATGGGGGACTATTTCGCTGTTTTCATCTCAGCAAAACAGCTCCTGTCATAATTAGGCAGTGAAGTGTCTGATGTTAAAATCGATCTGCTTTCTGCTGTGGCTCATCAGCAGCAGGTGGAGCAATCCCAGGAGGACCTGGCTGCCCAGGAGGAGAACAATAGACAGGGCATTGGATGCCTCCTGGCTTAAGCTGTAGAGACTTTCCTCCTCTGCTGCTCAGTGACTCATTGAGAGCTTATGCTGAATTTTGCTCAGTGGGCTTTGTGTGTAAATTTTAGCCTTTTTTTTTTTTTTTTTGTATTCTGACACCAGGATAAACTTAGGCAAATATTTCTATTCTCTGCAGCAGGGATTAATACATTTAGCAGTAACATCCAATATTCAGTAAAACAAGACAAGGGAGGAACCTTTACACAAGATAAAGCTGTTCAGTTAGATGGCAAAGATAAATACAGTGCAAAAGATATTTCTTATTAAACAGCTGGCCCACATGATTTGTTTCCTACATCAGCGATGATGCATGGTTCCTACTCACATTAATAGGCAACAATAAAGTGCTTTTGTCAGCTGAGTGTTACTTGGAGTTAAATAAAATATTATATTTTATGACCACATCAACTTTACAGCATCCTGTTGCTCTTCTATAGCAGACTGAACATATGTTTTTTTTTTTTTTAAATGCCTCTAACATATTGCATAAGTAATCACATTGTTGTGATAACACGACTTTTTAGCTTGATTACATTACAAGATGAGATTTTAAGCTTTATGAGATTGCCATAAAAGTCAGCAGTGAGATGAAACACTGAAACAGAAAGCAAATACCATTTTTTGCTGAACTTTATTAAAGAATAAACGTGTGTTGTTGTGTGTGTCTGATGATAGATGCAGAGGTGTTCTGGGAGCAATGCAGAGTAGCCAAGCTGCCTGCTGGAACTGGAGAGGACCATCTGTTGGCAGTTGGAGCTACTGACACATTTTCACCATGGAGGAAGAGTGCCAGCAGCTGTTCAGCATGGGACTGAAAGGATGAACAATGGGGATCAGGCAGCTCTGGTACCCAAGGAAAGCTCCTGCCTGGTGCATCAGAGCATTGGGGGACATACCTGATTATTTTTCCTGCTCAGTATCACAAACATATCTGAGTAAGCATCTCAGCCCCTCAGGGGAGCTGCTGCTGTGCTATTGCCTTCTGAGAAATGATGGTTTTTGAGGATGAGCCATGCAAAGCACAGAGCACCTTCCCCATCCCTGAGAACAATCACAGTAGATAAAGAATCTCCAGGTAAATATGGTGGTGTTTTGCTTCTTAACTATCCTCCTGTTGCTGAAGGAGCGGTTGGGACACACTACTGATAAGCTGGGTAGATGCTCCATCTTCTGTGGTATCCGCATCAAGTGTGGTTACATTTTTAGCAAGCATGCTTTAGCTCAGCTTATCAAAGGGCTCCGGAAAGAAGAAAAATTACAGCCCCTGAATACTGCTGTAAAGGGAGCAGGAATAAATTACCCAATGTTCACTTCTGGCTTTGAGTAAGTAAGGTAAACTAATATTCTTTGATTTTATGTTCTAACTACCTGCAAAGAGCTCAACTTGTTATTTTCTAAAGAGAAAGTCCAACAAAAGCAATAGCTCTGAGATCTGAGGCTAAGCTGGTGCACAGCTGATGCCTAGGAAAATCTGCATAGGTGAAAGGCTTTTTCCATGTGGGGTTTTTAATGAAAACATTTTCCTAATTCAATGTCTACAGCTGCACAAAGCACTCGGTACACAATTAAAGCACACATGAATGCCACACAAGGAGAGCTAAATTGCAGGTTTTTTTTTTTTGGGGGGGTGTCTTTTTTACATTTCAGGAACAGGTCCTAAAGGATGTTTTGATGGAAACTCTGAGCAGTATATCACCTCTGTTCTAGGGACAGCATTTTTCTGCCTTTTCCCTTTTCAGAAACCTTTAAGTAAGTCAAGATCACATTCATATATCACTGTAGGTTGAGAGATCTGGGCTTGTTCAGCCTGGAGAAGGCTCCCTGGAGACCTTGAAGCAGCTCCCACTGCCTAAATGGGCCAATAAGAAAGCTGGAGAGGGGCTTTTGACAAAGACATGAAGTGATAGGACAAGGGGGAATAGCTTTAAAACAGCAGAGGAGATTTAGATTAGATATTAGGCAGAATTTCTTCCCTGTTACGCACTGGCTCAGGTTGCCCAGAGAAGCTGCCCTATCCCTGGCATTGTTCAAGGTCAGGTTGGATGGGCCTTAGAGAAACCTGGTCTATTGGAAGGTGTCCCTGCCCATGGCAGGGTTTTGGAATGGGATGAACTTTAAGGTCCCTTCCAGCTCAAACCATTGTATGATTCTATGAATTGTAGATCCAGCTCTGAAATAGATCAAGGATACATTTTCAATGAATGAAGAACTGACCATGAAATTCAGCAGCTCTGATTTCAGGAAATGTAGACAGAAATGGCAAGTACCTCAA
The DNA here is from genome assembly GCA_032466535.1 of Forpus xanthops. NCBI lineage: Eukaryota > Metazoa > Chordata > Aves > Psittaciformes > Psittacidae > Forpus > Forpus xanthops. The sequence continues at coordinate 13,139 of JASSUY010030859.1, read as the reverse complement.
GACAAGCTCAGCTGTGTCTCACAGATGTCATGAGTTCAGCAGCAGCAGTCATATTTTCTGCTTTATAATAGCTGATGCAGCGCTGTGTTTTCAACTTTTGGCCTGGAAGCAGCACTGATAACACCAATGTTTATAGTTATGGCTTAGAATGTTTTGGCCTGACCAAGACTTTCTGAGTCTCATGCTCTGCCAGGGAGGAGGGGAAGCCGGGACGAAGCAGAGACAGAACACCTGACCCAGACTGACCAAAGAGGTATTCCATACCACAGTACATCATGCCCAGGATGGAAAAACTGGGGGCAGGAACCTGGAAGAATTGAATTCATGGGTGGGTCATTGAGTGGTGAGCAGTTGTATCCTCTCTCCTTGTATTTGCCTTGTCATTATTATTATTGGTGGTAGCAGCAGTGGTTTGTGTTATACCTTAGTTACTGGGCTGTTCTTATCTCAACCCATAATGCATTCTTTCGATTCTCCTCCCCATTCCCCCCCATTCGAAGTCGTGGGGGAAGAAAGGGGTGGTAGGTGAGTGAGCGGGCTGCATAATTTATGCCTTAAACCATGACAACAGGGAATATTAAACACTAAATGTTGGTATAAATAAAAAGTGCATGAAATTTAAAAAAAGAAGAAAGGAAGAAGTGGAGAGGATGGGCAGAATTTAAAGGTTTTTTGTGCACTGGCCAAAGCAAAGTACATTTATTATCTCTATTTTCAATAGGGATGGTTTATGTTAAACATAAGGATTAAGGTAATGAAACAGTTGCCACTGTACTAGATGGGATATTACTGCTTAAATAGGAAGGGATGGATAATAATGAAAAGCCATAATATGACCAAGGAGATGAATAATTGCCTAGAGGAGAGATGAAAACCAATAGTGTTAGTGGAAGTTGTAGGCTGGAGGGAGTTACTAGTAGATTTTCTGAAAGACATGAGTGAGGACTAATTTTATTTAATGTCTTCATTAGCAATGCTAGTATGACAATCAGAAATATGCCAAGGGAATGTGTTGGTAATAATGAGCTGGGAAGCATCCTTCTAATAGAGGAAGAGTTACATGATCTTCAGCATTGAAATGGAGTAAACTAGTAGTGTCTTAAGAAGTAATAATACAAAGTATTAAGAAACATGAATTTAAAATAGGTACTTTTAACACATAGCTTTAAACTGCAGACACTTTTAACTAAGTTATCTGCTCCTTTTCTTCAGTTTTTCATCCTGCTTTGTTTTGGGAAAACATCAGCTCTCCTAAAGGCTTGATGATTTCTTTATTCAGTATATTTTTCTTTATTGTCCTTATTTCTTCAGATAGATGACTAGCTGCTTTCAAAGCTAGGCAATATATTTTTATTCTTATTTCTTTAGGCCTCTGTCTTTCCTATTCTCCCTGGAAATTAACACTTTCTCTCTTAACCTGCAGTGGTCATTTATCAGCACTAGCCAGTCCCCTCCTGTCATCTGTTCCAAAGACTCTACGGCCCCATTCCTCCCAGATCTCACACCTTGGAGCACAGCAGAGAGGAAAGAACTTATTTGCACCTTATACTCTGGGTACATATTTACCTCCATAGTATTTTATCTTCAAATATTTACCTCCATAAATAATTCTGATGTGTTAAAATACAATAATTACATGAATGAAAACCTGTGGTGTTGCAGCTGTAAGTATAACCTGAGAACTGGCTTGCTAAGTGCACTTGGTGTTTGTTTAAGCAGACTTGTATCAGTTATCACATGCCCCTGCTTTTAGGCTAATTGCAAAGCATTACAGGTGCATTGTTTCTTAGTAATTTTTCCACTTATGTGAATTAGTAGGGAAATCTGTTAATCACAATGCTGACTTAATCACTTTCTATTCCAAGCCTCTCTGAAAAGTTGCATCAATGTTAGCATCTCTTTCACTTCTTTTGCAAAGGGGGAAGAGACAGTACAGGGATGTCAGCAGTGTAACTGGGATCTCCTGTGTGTTGGTGACAGGGCTGGGAATAGCAGCCAGGTCTGCTTGCATTTGTCAGCAGTGCTTTCAGTGAAAGAAGTCATCTGCTGTCTCTTCCCCTCTTTTCAGTACAGCACCAAGGAACGCAACATGGGATCTGAAGTAAGGGCTATCTTTTGCATTTTGGAAAGTGGGAAGCTAATATCATCACCACTGAATTAAGCTAGAGGCCATTGAGTAACTCTGTGGGAAACAAAAAAGCACTGGGAATGGAGGAGAAAACTCCTGTGTCCTGGGAGAAGATGCAGGCCTCCAGCAAAGTGAGTGTTTTTTGCAGGTGGATGGGATGAGGTTATTTATTATTCTGTCCGGTTGTGCAGCCCCAAGCTAAGTGCAACAAGTGAGAAGGTGCACAAGATCCTTTTCCCACATTTATCACTCTTCAGTTGCACTCTTCCTCAAAAAAAACCACCCAAATATTACCACATCTTCTATCTCCAGATGATAGGTTGGGCTTAACTAGTCTCCTCTGAAGCAGCTGTAAGAGGTACAGGCCTCCTGCTGCAAAAATTACACTGGTTACTTTCCTCCTTGAAGCTCAGTGATGTGGAGCAAACTGAGTTAAAAACAGTCCACGTTCTCAGCTGCTTAGCTCTGCAGGCATTAATTAGCTGTGTGAAACCCTTGGAGGAGCCTTTCCTGCAGCTGTCCTGCAGTGAGGGAAATCTCAGCATGACTGCGTGGCATGGGTGGCTCCATGCACAGCATTGCTGGATGCCCAGGCTCCCATCCCTGAGCTCGTTGGTAATCCTGTGGAACTGGGGTCTGTGCCTCTCACAGTCAACCCTTATTTTACAGGGTTTTGTATCACGTTAGAATCTTCCTCCCTCCCACCCCCCAGAATAAAATTAGCCAAGAGGGGTTTTCAAAGGAATGTTCCCCCTCAGCAACTCCCAGTTTATCACACAGCTGAGATTGCTATCCACTTCTCATGAGAGACAAGGAGGAAGAGGGTAAGGGAGAGATGAGGCTGTTGTCTTTGCTTTGCATGGCTTAACATGGCAGACGCTGGAGAGCATTGCTGCTCTCTGCTGGGATGCTGCTCCCTTGCACCACTCTCACTTGACCTGCAGTTGAAACCCTGACCCCCTGCCAAATCTCATGCTATGTAACTCTGCAGCAAAGGCTGTGCTGGATACTGGGGGTAAAACCCTCGCTCAGGGCTTGTAAGAGGTATGCAGAACTGCTGAGTGGCGAGGACCGACTTCCACACCTTCTGTGATGTTCATTCTCAGATAAAAACCACCATTGTTTGAGACTTGGGATTTGTCTTCATAAGTCCCCCTCTTTTCAGGTTGCTTTTCCACTTCTCTGGATTTGTGTGCACGTATAAGAGACATACAGTTGCAACAGGGTTTCTTTTGGGGGTGAGAATCTCCCTGTCTGGCTTTGTGTGCCTTTCCTGCCCATATGAACTCTCTGCTTGATAATGAGTGGCCAAGTACAGGCTGGCTGCAGGGCTGGCTGCCTTGTGCAGATCATGCTCAGCTTTTCCCAGGAAGGCATCAGCAGTGGCTGCAACACAGTCTGGAAAGGACTCAGGTACCACTGCTGCCCAAACCTATGACCTGAAGCCTCTCAGACCCAGCAATGATGGGGAAGAAAAGCTCCCCTTTCTTCTTGATGGCTCTTCATGTGTGGGGGATGCACCAGGCACACATGGGCTCGTTTTTAAAGACTAGGGCTTCCTGTTTCTCCCGCCCAAAAAGGTGTTATTTTCCAGCTATGAGATATATCGATCTGACCTGTGGACCAGCAAGCTCTTATTTCTTCAGGAACCAGGAGTGAGCTCAATGTGTAACCCCCAGAATCCACATTTGCAAGGAAAACTTGGGATGCATTTTCTCTGTCCTTGGATTTCATAGCAGTGCAGTTATCACTGCTCTCTATGCAAGCAAAACAGCTGAGCACCACTCTCCTTTACCTTGGCAGCATCAAAGACAGCTGGAAAATTTCAACATTATTAACACCACAAATGAAAGCTCTCATTAAAGAAATATGATCTCCAAGCAAGGTGGTGTGAGGAGCAACCACTGTTTCAGAAAAAATAACAAATGCAAAACAGAGTCCCCAAAGAAAAAGCCCGAAATGATAATGCTGCCTAGTGCACATATTTCATGGGGATTTGAAGGTAGGTCTGAGTTTTGTTGATATGACAATATCAATCAATCTAATTAGATCTTTTTGCATAATCACAGAAAATTTGCATTAAAGTGTAGCCAACCCAGGAGACAGCTGAGAAAAACAAGGGTTGAGTGAAAAAACAGAAACTTCTGAATTATAGCAATTTTTTTATAATGCTGCATCAGTCGATGGAAAAAAAAAAATGTACAAGTTGCAAAACCTAAGTTCCCGGAGTCTAGATGTGAGAGAATGAACATCTTTGTTGAAAGATGAAGGAATGACCCTGGTATTTGGCTTCCAGCACCTTTTAAGGATGAAAATAGGAAGACATATCCTAAAAACTTGAAAAGCTTTGCTATGCTGCCATGGAAGAACCTAGCTGAACATTTTCTGGCAACTTACTTGAATACTGAAAAATGCAAATTTAATCAAGATTTGCAGCACAGTGTTTCAAACTCATTAAAGAGAGCAGGGATGATTCTTGGATAGGAGCAGAGAGCCTGGGTTGTGTTTTGCTTCAGCTTTTGCACATTATGCATGTTGGCTCTTTATGCATGTTGAACTACTTTGGGTAGTGAGCTGTTTGGCCCAGGCAAGGAGATGCTAGAGGTATGAGGTAGGCAAAATTTTACTCTTCAAGGGAGAAGGCGTTTTCCATTAGCAGGAGAGGTGTGTCTCCTGCTGCCCTTCCTTCTGATGGCCACTCCTTCTGGTTCCTTCAGCCCTAGACCATTTAATAGACTGGAATGTAACTACCACTCAGGGAATATTGAAAAAGTAAGCACCAGAAGACTTAGTATCAAGCCCATCCAGTGCCCCTATTGGTATGTAACTCAGATGCTGAGGGTTTTCTGGGGCAGATGCAGTGAGTCTGTGTCATGCCAAGGGCTGGCGTAGCACTGAGCTGCACCTCAGCAGCTTGATTCCTGGAAAATAACACTGTCCTCAGCTTTGGCCGGTGGCCATGCACCCTGTGGATGTCCCCAGTCACCGAGGGGATGCTGCGCTTGTGTCTGTCAGCCGCTCCCAGGCTCTGCCGCACCCCCTTGTGCAGGATGAGGGCAGTGCTTTTATCCAAGGCAAGGACAAGAGGGTGGCCTGATGGCTTCTCACCTGTTTCATTAACAGCCTCATCACCCCAGTGCAGACAGAGCTGAAGGTTCTGTTGGGCCTTACGCCTGTTACATCTCTGGGATAGCTTCATCAGACTGGGCACATTAGGTGAAAAGGCTTTTCCTGTCATCACATCCATGTTAAAAGGACAACAAAAGGCTTAGTTCTTTACGTGTTGATGGTACTGAAATATTTGCAGATCAGCTTTATAGCATAAAACCACATTTCTGAAATAGTGGTGTTTATTAAGAGAAAATTTTATTTTTTAATCCTTAATAGTATGTGTATTTGGTAAATGACCTAGATTTGATTAATGGAGTGGGTAATGTATTTTTCTCCTAGCCGGAAAGTACTGAGTTATTTTTGTTTTCCTCTTTAATCTTGAAAACAGGTTAGCCTTTAGGTGCATGTGTAGATTCAAAACTACCAAGCTGATTATACAATCAGGTTATAGTTTAAGGAATTTAAGCAGTGGTTTGCATGCACTTATTTGTCTGCATGTTGCAGATAATTCACGACAAAAGGATAAGAGAAAGTGACTAAGCTGCCTATGCTTCAAAATATATCTGGGTATTTACAGATATAGATTCTGTCACATAAACAGGCTAGAGGTAAGCAATATGATTTGCATTTGGGTAACTACAAGCAGCTGGGGGCTAAATCCCATTGCCGTAATGATCACCCAAAGTGTTCATAACCCATAAATAGTCTTCTCTGAGGTCCTGCAGAGTTTATGGTGTAAAATGTAGAGGAGCTGGGCTGGCTAAGTATGGGAGAGACTTTTTCTCAGGGCCCTGAGACAGTGATGTTCAGCACTTCTAGGCACTGGGAGGCTTGTTCAAAACCCTTGGCAGGTTTCAGGTCTTGCTTGTGAGCTGGGGCGATGCAGTGAAGGATCCTTGCTGTTGGCAGAAGGATGGGTGCTCTCTTTCTGCTGCACTTTCTTTATCTTTTATAAATAAAACAACACATGGCATCATGGTTACCAAACAGCAGAGCTATTACAGAGATGTCTGAAGACGTTATGTATTTCTAGATGCACAGGTTTTGCCTCTCAGAGGTTACAGTCCACGAGGCACATGGCTCAGGGGAGATGAATGGCAAAATTAACTGCACTGGTCTGAGCTACAATAGCTGTGTGTGCAGCTCCTAACTAATCAGTGATAGTAATTATGTTTGCTGCTGACCCAAATAGCAGTGAGCAAGCGAGTTTTCCCAGTGAGACCATAAATGCTGAGCAGTAGGTCACACTGCACTGGCCACAGTCAATCTGACATGGGGGTTATGAGGGTGTAGGCAAATGCAGGCATCATCAGTCTAGGTGCAGAATGGCAGCAGCTGTAAACCTATTGGAGTGGACACAAGCCCCGTAGAGACAGTACCCAGGTTTCAGTATGAAACTGCTACTGAGTCAGCTTTCCCTCAAATCCTCCTTTATCATGCTGCCTCCTTATAACCAGCAATTAATCACCCATCTCAGCATGTCCATCCTCTGTGTGGACCTCTGGGCTCAGAATGGCAACTGTCATCCCCTCAGTAGATTCTACCATGTGCTGGCAAGTCCTTCCTTGGCCATCTCAAAAGACTCAAAAGCTCCTTTTGAGGCAGAGGCTGCAGAAGTCTGGTTTGGTGCAAGCAGCATCTGTGGTACTGACTCCAAAACGTCCTTTCTCAATACCACTGAGAAGTTCTTAATTTCTGACTTTTATTACAAGGTGACTTTTACTATTCACTGCTGGAAATAAAGGGTTCTGGGGAAGGTTGTGGCAGCAGCTCAGTACCACAGTCAAGAGAAACGCCCTTTTGGTAAACTAACTCAAGAGGATAAAAGAGCTGTTGATTCCTTTTTTCATTGTCATAAAAAAGCGAAGCAGGTGATTGCATGTTCTCATATCTGAGGGAGTTAAGTCCCAACTCTACAGCTGCATCAGAGCTGGGGATGCTTCTTATAGCAAAGACATAGTGGCATTCCCCAAGAACAGCTGCTCCTCACGCCTCTGGCTCATTGAGCCTAATGCTGGTTGTACCCTCTGGGCTTGAGAGACAGAGGGACAAGCCAGCCAGGACCCTGCACTCCCAGCACGTTTCTGCCTGGGGCTGCTTGCATTGCTGTGCCATCCACAGTTTCTGGGTGCTCAACTTCAGGAGGGAGCCATCTGTGGGCCCACAGGGAAGGGAAGTAGTACCCAACAGAGTTGAGGGTTTACTGCTGGGAAGACACCAAAAATGTGAGTAGGGAAGAACAGCATTTGTTCCCTACACCCCACATGAGCTTCCTTCCGATAAGATCTTGTCTTTTTTTTTTCTCTCTAGTCGATGGCTTAAACAATTTTATGTGCATTACTGAAACATGGTGAAAAGTGTATTTGGTCTTTTGGGGAAATTCTTGGCAGCTTTTGTGAACCATTTACTACAAGAGCCTGTTTGCAGCTTAGCATCCTTTTGTGGAGTCCAATTAGAGTTCTGTAGTACCATAAATAACTTGATGGAAGCTATCCTAGGTTCTTGGGTGGCAGAGGTCTTCTGCTGGTCCTGCTGCTGACAGTCACAGGAGCACTGCTTCTGCTGAGAGTAAGCATTTTGTTGAAAGATGAAGGAATGACCCTGGTATTTGGCTTCCACCATGTAGTGGTGATTCATGTGTGTACAGTATCCAGCTGTTTTTCTATGTTGGTAGGATTTTTATCATGATAATTTGAAACTAAGGAAACACCAAGTCCATCCAAACCTGTCTTCCAAATATCAAGAGGTTCAATGTTGTAGGCCTACTAGGACTTAAGTGCCTTTTTTTGGCAGTTCAGAGACTGGAGATCTTGCTTTGAACTTGTCTGAGGCCACTGCCCTTGGATCCAAATGCATAGTACTTTATTTGGCTGTAACTTCTAATGTTCATGAGGGTATAGCTCAGCCTTTCCCTGGGCTGCCTGATCTCTCCTGTGACCACTACTGTTTCCTGGTTGAATACCTCATGACCTGAGCTGAACTTCTGAAATCCCTGGTCCTGCATCTCCTTTCAAGAAGTAAAGGAGTGGGTTCAGGAAGCCCTGTTCCAGGTGATGTCATGGGCACAACTTTTGCAGTTGCAGAGGCAGCTGGACTGGAGATGTGGTCTCAGAGCTGGTGAGCTCCCTGCAGTAGTGCCTTGTTCCTTGCTGGAGCACTCATTGTTTGTGGCTTGTGAGGTTCAGTCAAGCTTCTGGCAGCTGGTTTTGTTGCAGGGATTTCAGTGCTTTAAAGTGATGTGAGTAAAATGCCTTCATCCGACGCTGCACAGGTTGTGCTGGTGGTCCCCAGGGCATAGGGAAGCCAAGATATCCCTGTGCTGCTGAGGCAACACCAAGCTTCTCCATGAAAGGCCACTGTGCATGCTGGCTTTCCCATGGTGCACTCTAACAGAGCATAACTCCAGGTCGTCTGATGGGCCTTCATGTTTTCCTTGCTGTTGTTTTTCACACCTTGCTTTTTAAGTCCAGAAGTAGGACAGAATGTGGCTCTCTCTGACTCTGCCTGTGGGTGTTCCTAGCAGGATGACAGCTAAGGCAATTCTTTTTTACTGCCTGTGTTTCAATGCAAATTAAAGCTGCTAGCCCAGAAGGGATGAGGGATCCCCTGCGAGGAAGCAGCCTTTAAAGAGGACTTTTGATATCAGGAGCTGGGCTGGTAACTAGTTCATCCACGCTCTCACTTTTCTCTGGCCCTGGGGGAGGAAAGAAGACTGGAAAAACTATACCATGAACACAAACAGCAAGTAAATTGAGAGCTGCAGTGTTGTTGGTTTGTTTTGTTTTTTTTAAAAAACTTTAAACCTTAGAAAGAGACTGGGAAAAAAGATGTCTCTGTACATGGGGATGAGCAGTCATTCTTTCCTGAGCTTACAGCATCACTGACATTTTAATTGGAGGTTGCTGTATGTGATTTCCTTGGCTTAGCTTGTCTCTCCTTGGAACTGGTGCCTTCAAGAGGACAAGGGAAGTGGCCAGTGAGGTTCTTCCATTGAAAAATCAAGGTATGATCCTGGCCTAAATTTCTGCATCAAATGTCAGTGGTCCTGTGGGTATAAGTACCTCTTCCCAGAAATGAGAATGAGCAAAAAGACGTTGCAGAGCATTGCAGGTCCAAAAATGTTAGACTCTGTCAATCCATCATCTCATACTCAGGCAAATGACCTGATTTTTGGGACTACAGATAAAACTTATATGGCTCAATTAAGAATTAACTACACTATATTAAATTCTTCTTTTAAATTTCAGCACTTTTCCACTCACCACACTATGGAAATACTTGGCTGGAAGAAAAAGTACTTTTGATATAGCTAGAAAGGTGTGCTGGAGGTAGCATGGGCACATTCTGTTTAACCCACATCAATCTGGGCTTTAGGAGATTTTTAGCTCTGTGACCTTGCACAAGGTGTGTGTGTTCCTGTTCCAGAGATCAGGACCCTGTACCTGCCTGCCAGGTGCCAGAGCTCAGGACCAGCTCAACCACTGAAGAAGTGTGTGCCCATCTTATAATGCCCTGTCTTGGTGCAACACAGGTCTTGGTGGCACTTGATCATGTGGAACTGTCTAGTCATTTGTGAATCATAAATCACAGAATGGTTTGTGTTGGGAAGGACCTGAAGATCACCCAGTTCCAACCCCCGTGCCTTTGGCAGGGACATCTCACACTAGATCAAGTCGTCCAAGGCTCTGTACAACCTGGCATTGAGCACTGCCAGGGATGGAGCATTTGCCACTTCTATGGTCAACCTATTCCAGTGCCTCACCACCCTCACAGTAAAGGATTTCTTCCTCACATCTAACCTGAACTTCCCCTGTTGAAGTTTGAACCCACCACCCCTTTTCCTATCACAATTCCTGATGAAGGGTCCCTCTGCAGTATCCCTGTGGGCCCCCTTCAGATACTGGAAGGCTGCTATGAGATCTCCATGAAAGGATCTGCTAGGTTTCAGTCTGGTGCAGCTAACTCTAGTGCTTGATCTGTCCTTCTGGTGTTTTCCTTTTGCTGACTGATGTGTTGGGGCTGTGCATGGGGCTGGTTAGTTGCATTGGAGCCAGTGGTACTGTAAAACTATAGAGGTGTTGGATGGGGCAGCTGGTCATCTCGTTTCCTGATTATTGCTACTACTATTGGCTCTTCCCAGGAGAGCGAGTATTCAAATGAGTATTCGATCAGAGATGTTCCTATGCAGTTGTGATGCGAAGCCATCTGGCAGCATGTCTGGGAGATGGGAAGCTCCAACAGCTCATGGCCAGCCTGGGCTGAGGTTTTTTGTCAAGAGGAGGGTGTCACTGTTCTTAAAGGCTCAGAAGATAAATCATGGAGTGCATCACTCATATTCAGGTTTTCTCTCTATCCAACAGCTTTTCCTAGCATTCAGGGACCAGATATGTTATGTTCAATGGCTTTTAAAGTACTTTTCAGGCACTATTTATGGTTATTTCTCTCTGCCCTGATGTGGGAGCACTGGATCCAGCTGTTTATTAGGATGCTGAGCTGTTCAAGATGAAAGCTTTTTCCAGACCTGTGACTTGAGATAATTGTGGAATAAACCTTTGAAGAAAGGAAGAGGCTCTGGGACTTGTAACTGGAGAGCTTGTCTAGTGTTGACCCTTCTTCTGACAGGTCTGGCCCTTCTCTGAGGCAAGAGCTCCTTTCTCCCCTGCCAAAGTTCATGCAAAATCTGCAGTGAGCTCACCAAGCTGCTGTAGGAAGGACAGACCAGTTCAGATCAACTGATAAAAGTAATTGCGGATGCAGCTTATATGCTGACACTGTACATGTCCCATAGCTTATAATGTGCTCAGCTGTACTTGCTTTCTGTGTGTCACAACTTTCTTTCATCTTGTGGTCATAGAGTAGCATGTCCTCTGCTCTGGGTGCTGCAGCTCAGAACTGCCATGAGGTGTCTATGGGGCAGTGAGTGCGGGAGTGTAGCTGTGGCCCAGCAGCACCCATGGGAAAGCTCAAGAATGTGGCCATGTCATGAAAGCAGGAGACAGGGATCCAGGCCCATGCAGCAGCAGCAGTCCCGGGTCATTCACATGAGGCTTCTGTCATCTCTAAAATTGAGATGAGAACTTCAGCTGTGCAGCTGAACTTGAGGATAAATTCCTTATTATGTAAGTAAAGCTGCCTGAGGATCAGGTTTAGAATTCCCAGCCTGTGGTGGGAAGAGAAAAATAGAAGTGATACCACATGTATTTTATACCATTTTGGAGTAGCATGACATGTTGACATGTCCCAGGAAGGCAATGCTGTCTGAAGATTCTAAGTCTTACCCAAAATTAGGGTGCAGAAAACTGAAATACCCTGTTTTTAATCAGAAAATTGCACATGTAACATCATACATCCCATGAAAGCAAAACACAGGTAACTGGAAGACTAACACTGGAAAGGATTAAAGTCTGTATCAGTATTAACTGACCACTTTCTCCCCTGTAGTTACACCAGTCCTGCTTTCTTTGATCCAGACTTTTGGGCCCCTGGGCTAGCTGAGCCTTAGGACTTTTCTTTCCTCCAGCAGTGTCAGACCAAACACTCCTGGCTCAGTTTCTGATGCCAGGATTTTGATTCTTACTGCCCTTAACCCAAATGTGATCCCCAAAAGTATGGAAAAGAATTAAAAGGGGGGAAAAAAAGTAGGATCTTCTTATTTTGCCAGCTTGATGATCCCCCACAGAGAACCCCTCAAGGCCGCTAGTATATCTTCACTTTGCAAGCTGAGATTTGTATTTGGAAATACTTTCTTCAGTCTCATTTTTAGGCACAGAAAACTTGTGTCCTTGCAACTTGCTAGGTAACACAATTCCAGAGATATTAGTTGTAATGGAAATGAGCAAATAAATTTCCAGTTTTCTGCATTGTTTTTTATTACTGTTAAAGACTAGATGAAATACTTATATCATGACATTACCCATATGCTGCATGGTCACTGCTGACCTCAAGTCTGTGTAGATAATAGCTGTTATAAAAGTCCAAATGGACTTCACAGTCTTAATGCTATGTCCATTTAACAGGAACTTTTAAAATTTCACTGTATCAAGAGTGTTTGGTTTTAAGTGTTGCTTTACTTCGTAGCAAGTACTTTATAAGCCAGGTCCCTGATGAAGCTGCACATGTGAGAAAGTGCCTGTGGATGAATTTCCTCAGAAGATGTTTAAGGTATTCTTTCTCTTTAGAAAATGGATGTTTCAGGGAGCCAAGGTTTTATTTTAGACAGTAAGGATAGGAGTGACCTGCAGCAGATGGCACAGTAACATGCTGCCTGGTATTGGAAGTTTAGAAACAGTTAAAGATTTATAGTGCATCCAAAGTGCAGCAACAGAAAATGTGTATAATTAAATCTGTTTTGAGCTTGATATATTGTCTCTAAGGTCTTTTCTAGAATTCAGCACTTTTTGTTTTGCAACTTTTTAAACCAAGAACTGCAATAGAACTTAGCATAAAAGGGGGAACAGAACACAGGTTTTAGGTGAGCTTAAGAAAAGGTCCTTAACATTACAGGTGCAGTCTGTTGGCCTTGCATGAGGTTGTTGAACAATGACATATATCTGTATTTCTTGTACCCAGTGAGTACATCCTAACTATTGGGTTTCTGGTTTATGAGGGGAAAAGGGCAGAGACTGTATATCTTTCCTTGTCCTCCCCACCTTTTCTCCCTCACAATGCTACCCAGTGCTATGTGAAACTGGGACCTAATGTTCGGTGTGCTGAATGATGAGGATTTAACCAAGATCATTGGTCCTGGCCACACAGGTGTCCATCCCTCGCTGGGTTGGGTCAATGTCTAATAACACTAAACAGCATAAGCTGTCCTGGTGTCTTGGTTTGAGGCCCCTCAAACAGTTCTGCTCACTCCTCCCTCTTTCTTCCCCAGTCCCAGGGAAATGGGAAGGAGAAT